>JAJOOB010002740.1:0-16619 GCA_029582485.1 Solanum tarapatanum
ATACCGACCTCCGGAGGTCGGTATTTATAGGTCGGTATTCACAGTTTTTTTAGTAGTGTCATGAGTCTACTTTGTCATCATGAGATCTTTCATATCGTGAACCATAACTCTTGAATTCATAATTCACATTCAAGAGAGAGTTAAAAGTAGAGTTCAAGAAAGCCATTGAGTTCAGTTGTGAATCCTTTGAGATCAACCATCGATTTGAACTAAGTCTTGAGGTAGTAAGTAAGAGAATTAGAAGTGTCGTATACATGAGTTCCATGTAGTTTGTAGACCTTCTAGTCGAGTCGTTCATGCCCATAAATTCCGCATGGCCTCCATAAATTGAGTATCATTGAGAGGGGTAATACCTTCAACTTCTAAGTCTTGAGTATTAAGTTCCCAATACCCTTTGAGATTATATTTCTAATCATGGGACTATTACATGTTACCCATGAAGTCCTTGAGTTGAATTGTTCATGCCCATAATTCCGCATGAACCTTATAAGTCGAACAGTCTTGAGATGAGAAGTATCTTTGAGTCCTTGAGTTGAGTAGTTCATGCTCATAATTCCACATGAACCCTTTGAGTTGAGTATTCTTGAAATGAGTATTACCATTAAAGTTCTTGAGTTCCAAGTATTGAGTTCTATCTATGGTTATTGAAAAACCTTGCATTGAGTCGTTCATGTTCATAATTCGGCATGAATCATATTTTAAGAAGTCTTTTACAAACATTTTAACTTTGTATTTAAGTTTTATGAACTTTTATTTCAGTTTTAAGCTTTTGCATGCTTAAGTTAGTCTTCCGTTTGTAGTCAGCCAGGATGAGGGTTCGCTTGGGGACCAATAATGGTTTTTGAGTGCCGGCCACGTCTAGGGTGTAGACTCGGGTCGTGACACTTTTGTAATTATTTATAAATTGTCTTTAAGACTTGAGTAAATGAGTATGAGGATGAGGAGAGTTGCGTTTCATGTTTCAAAATGAGTATACGGGAACTAAGTATTCCCAAGTATGTAATACTTTCACATTTAAAAGAGGAAAATATTGATTTTTTTAAATGAGTTAATGATGAGTCTTGAACATTACCTCTTTTAAGAGGCTATTTTGAGTAATTATCTCAAATCGAGGAAGAGTTATGTTTTTAAACATATGAGCATGAGTTACATATTATTGGGAGTAGTATTAAGCACCGGTATGGGGATAAGTTCAGACAACGGAATATCCTCGTAAATCATGTATGCCAATATGGGTAAAGTATCATACTTTTTAGATAATTCCTTATTGCTTTTAATCATAACTTAATGGAACCACTTAGTGGATCCACCTATTCGTAGTAGTTATAGCTATTCTATGTACCCATTAGGCTTATGGGGGTCCGTTCGGATTTTTTACTTAAACTTGCGCACGAGTGGATCTTGTGGCTAATGGGGGTCTAGTTAGGTTTAGTTAGTTGTACTTACTTCATTTCAGTTCTTTAGTACACTCGTGCACATTCCTTTTAAATTACACTCGTGCACATTCCTTGCCGGGGTATAAAACATCCTCAACTAAGTGGATCCAGTAAGCTATGCTTAAAAGTAATAAGGAAACATCTAAAAAATTATGATCTTTTACCCATGTTGGCATACATGATTTATGGGGCTGTGAGTTGTTTGAACTCTCCTCCATATCGGTGCTCAATATTACTCCCAATAATATATACTCATGCTTATATGTTTAAAAAAATATTACTCTTCCTCCAGTTTGAGATAATTGCTCAAACTACCCTCTTAAAAGAGGTAACTACTCTTGAAATAACTTTTGAACTCATAACTCATTTAGAAATCTCAGTATCTCTTTATCAATGTCTAGGAATACAATGTCCCCTTATACTCATACTTGAAAACTCTTTTTCAAAAACATTTCAAAATCATATTATAATATGATCATTGATGACTCAGGAGGTCATACTACATAAACATTGATGGTATATCTAGATACCATACTGCTTAAACATTAATGGCATACTCGATTGTCATATTAATCATGTTTTAGAAACTCTTTTCTCAAAACTCATATTTACTTTCTCAAAACTCAGTTTAAGAACTCAAGTGTTGGCTTTAAAAAGCTTTTCAAAATTTATAACTCAAATCATAGGGTTTATGTAGAATTATGGACATGAACGAATTAACTCAGAAATCTTAATAGCAATAAGGAAACTTGGTCTTCAGAACTCAAGGACTCAAGAACTCGAAACTCATAACTCAACGATATTTCTCCTCTCAAAAATATTCAATTCATAGGGTTCATGCTGAAATATAAACATGAATGAATCAACTCAAGAATATTAATGCATAACATATAACAATTCAATATTTATGAATAGAATTTCAAAAAGAAACATGAACTCAAGAACTCAAAATCAACTTATCTCAAGAATACTCAAATCTAGGGATAGAATCCTAGAGTTCTTTTTTAGTGATCTGAAAGTAGATGTAGGGCATGAGGACGAAATATTCCAACATTATGATAGCCTTACATACCTGGAAAAATAAAGTTCTTGAAGAATCTTGAAGAAGAACTTGATTAGAAGCCTTGAAATCCTAGCTTGAAGGAGAAAAATCAAGAAAACCTTTCTTGAGATTTCTTGAATTAGTTTCTTGAAACTCTATGGCCAAGAATTTGGATTCTCATTAATGATTCATAATTGTATGAAGAAATTGAGTTGGAAAGAATAGAATTCTTGGAGAAAGACTTACCTTGAAGAAGAATCTTGAAAAAGATTGAAAGAATCTTAAATGGAGTCTTCTACTTTGATTTTTTTCCCTTAGGGTTTTGTCTTAGGGTTTGACAGAGAAGAGAATGGGGGATTAAGAGATGAAAATATGATTGGTTTTGGTCTTTAATTAGTTAAGAAATTCATTTAGGGTTTTCTTAGCTATAAAAAGGCAAAAGACCCTTTTTAATAATTCGTCACTGGGTTACTAAAATGGTCATAACTTTTTATTCAAAAATTGGATTGACGCGAAATTGGTGGCATTGGAAAGAAGATTCAAATACCTTTAATTTAATAGGTTATGAGACACGTAACTTCTTATATTCTAAGAGATATTGTCGTTTGAAGTTGACCCAAGTAGAATCTTACATCAAAACTTAATCGATAAGAAGACTTTCAACCCTACTTTGTGCTAGGAGTTTTTATTGGCCTTAATTTATATCCAAAATCATTTCCACACTAAAGAATTTATCTTTAAACATATGGACTATTTAAGAATCACCCGATATGACCCTACAAGTAAATAAAGAATGATTCGAATCTTAACTTAAAATTTTTCGGGGTGTTACAATAATGAACAACCACACTTGAATCCACAAGTAATTTAAATAGGTTCATTGCGTGAGACTTATCAACATGATATCATTTCACCTTCCTCCTTTACGTTTTCCCACATATATTGCATGAGTAATACTATAAAACAGTTAACATGCACACATTACATAACTTGAAAAATAATTAACAATCACCTACTTCAAATCAAACCTTGAAACTCTAAAGAACTTGAGTTTTCCCCTTTTGTAATGCCTTAACTTGTTCTTGGTCTAAAATAATTATAAAGCACAACAATCAATGAATAATGGCTTAAGAATATCCAGATTATACTCAAATCATAACCCTAGGTCAATTTCATGATCATTCTACACAAATCATTACTCTTCCACCATAAATTCAAGTCAAAACCCTCCCCTAAGAGTTTCACCCTACATTCTAAGGCTTAAGAATTGAATTACTTAGGGGAGTAATTAACTTACCTTTATCGAAGAGATTGGTAGAAAACTGAAAAAAATAGCCCTAAATTGCCCTTTCTTTTCACAAGAATGAAGTTGCAGAATAAAGAGCAGTTTTGGGACTCTTTCTACATTAAATCACGGCAGACCCACTATAGCGACTACCAATCTGCTATAACAACTTGCACGGAGACCAAGACTCATAATTCTTCCCCAAAGTCCCTATTTCACAGCACACCCTTGAAGCCTTAACGTTCTAAAATGACTCTTTCATGCCAAGTTCGATATCTAGAGTTTTCCTCACGTAAATTTACTTTTGTAAAGCCCTATAGACTCCTTAATTTCTTGGCTGATGAAAAACTCAGTCCACACAACGTGAATTTACTTTCGTAAAGCCCTATAGACTCCTTAATTTCTTGGCTGATGAAAAACTCAGTCCACACTTAGGCATTAACCCCAATACTTCCCCTGATTTCCCTAGACCGCACCTCATTCATATTTGGTCCGAGACTGGCCTAACTTAAAATTTGCCACTATCCAAAAGGTTTCCTGACCCAAATCATTCACCATGGGGATACCCATAACGATCGAAAGGGGTCATTACAAAAGATATGAGTTATGAAGATGATTTTAATAGGAAAAAATTTATATCAATTCATAATCAATTGTCAAAATATGAATAACCATTATCATGACTTTTTGGACTTTAATTTATCTAAATATAAATAAATCCCCCTAATATGTTGCATTGAGTTGTGTGCTCAAACAAAATTAAATTAACTTTGACTCATATTGTAATACATCATTATAATTCACCTCTTATAGAGAAAAATGAGTGCACTGCAGGACTGATCAACAACTGAAAACACATAAAATCAAGATCAAGCAAAAATTAATAACTAATGACAACACCTTTTCCTCCTCAAACTTTTTGATCTCATCACTATCTCCAAAAAGAAAAGAAAAGTTGTCATTCAAATGCTTTGTATACAACTTTTAGAATATCAACACATAAAACTTAAAACACAAATAAAAATACTCAGGTTTATTTCGTTTACAAATATCTCAAACTCAATTTTCTATAACTGCTTTCATAAATAACTTACACAATATTCATCAATGAATTAATAAATAAAATGATGCAAACACCCTTAAATTTTCAATCTACCAGCAGACAAATAATATTGCTTTTTCCTATCATTGAAACAGAAAAATATATGTAATATATAGATAACAACGTATTGAATTTGTAATGTTTCCTTTAGACACCATCATTTTTGCACCATGTTGATGCACCAAACCTATAAAATATCATATGTTATATATTGTTAATAACATGAAGCCTACCAAACTAAGAAACACATGGAAAAAAAAATGTAAATTCATGGTTCTATTGTAGGAACTTTTAATTCGAGTTCGGAGTTAAAAGGGCCACTTTTTTCCTTCAAAGAACATAAACGGCCTATCAAATTTTTTTAAAACCTAAAATGTCAAATTGCTCCCTTAGGAGCGATATCCTTGCACAGAATTAACCCCGTTAACTCTATCAAAAAGAAAATTTTAAGAAAATCGCTGCCCCAACAACATTTTCTTCAAAAAAATATTTTCTTTTTAAATTAAAATCGTTGCTCCACCAGCGATTTTCGAGTTATAGTTTTTTAAAAATAGCAAAAATCGTTGTTGGGGAAGCGATTTGTCCCTTAATTTTTTTAAAAAAAAAAAACTCTTAAGAAAACTTAAAAAAAATTAAAATTTCTGCTGGTGCAGCGATTTCTCCATTAGTTTATTTATTTTTTTCATTAGATTTGTGCACCAGAAGAAGAAATTTGTGCACCATTAATGAAAAAATATAAATTAATGGAGAAAATCGCTGCTTTTTGATTATTTTTTTTAAAAAAATTATCTCAAAAATAGATTTTAATTAATTTTTTAATTTTTTTTTTTTTAAAAAGCAGATTTTTTTTTAAAAAAAAAAATTAACGGGCAGCAATTTTTGCTTTTAAAAAAAAAATTATTTTTAAAAATATAATAGTAATTTATTATTAATCATTTTACATTTAATTATTTTAAAAGTCTATTTTTTGTGGTGCTGACATGTGAGGCTTTTCACCTCTCCAATTATATATATAGATTATATTAAAAAAGAAAAAGTAAAAAAAGAAGAAGAGGAAAGTTGTAGAAAAAGAATGCAGTTACATCTTCTATATATATTTGACTAAGCAAAGATGAATTATATGAGGATATAGAGTTTTAGGAGCAGTTAGTAGATATATAGTCGAGTATTGTATAATTTTACTTATCAATATTTTTATTTTTATTCTTCTATTATCTTATTTTTTGATTTTATCATTACATGCTATTTCATTTATTTCAATTATCATATTATTTGCTATGCTTCAGTTCTTTTCTCTAGAATTTCCGTCACAATTTCTTCATTAGTATATGATATATCCCCTTCTCTTAATTGCTTTGAGATATTTTACTTGAGTGAATGATGGGTCTATTAAAAACAATCTAGAGTCTCTGTGTACATGTCCTCTCCTCACGCTTATGAAATTACATTGAATATATTGTTGTTATCACTATTTGTACTATATAAATTTTATTTCCATAGGATTTCTCTTGTATCTACAAAAAATGAGTTAAGTATTTGATTTTAAATATATCATTATAAAAGTAATTATATCATAGTACGTGGATATATTTGGGTAATTAGTTAATTATTACTACTCTAATATTCCTAATAATTTTCCATTTACATGACATTTTGACTACCAATAATTGAAAAAGAAAATTATAAAAACATGTGATTAAGAAACAAATAAAAAGCTTATAGTTAAAGTAAAATGAAAATTGTATTTTCGAGTGACCACAAAATGGTCGGAGTAACGGCTTCTCCGATTCAATCGTATTGAGTTACGATGACCGCAGATCTCCTCTGCGTAGCTATAAAACCAAAAACCTCCCATTTTTACTCTTCCCATTCCAATTCTCTTTGTTATGATCAAAGAGTTTCATCTCTAACAGAAATGGCATGGAGATATGTCTGCTCAATATTTGTGAGGGTTAAATCACGCTCTTCTTCCTTAGGGTATCATCATTCATTATCTCCTTTTATTTTCATGCATTTTTGGGTGTTTAATTTAGGGTTTGTTTATAATTTTGACAAAATTGAATTTATTCAACTGTTAGTTTTTATTTTCGGTGTACAGATATTGCAAAATCTGAATGGAGCTGCTGCATTTTAATCAATTGGTACGATTATCATGATGCTTTAATCCAATGGACATATTTTCGGAATGTATAGTTTCTGTTGTGGAAAATGTTACTTGCATTATTTTACAAGTTTTATTCATTTTTTTTTGTTTTTTGTTTTTAGGTATCACCATACTTTTTGGCGTTATTGCTTACTGACAGCATCATTATTTTTGTTCAATTATATGAAATTCTGGTAAGCAATGACATTTCCAAACAAGAAAGCAAAGAGAGTTGTGAAAATATGTTATCTGAGGGTGGTTGGTTTATTTCGAAAGTTACGGGATCACACATGTGTTATGCTTGAACAATAACAACAACATACCCAGTGAAATATCACAAAGTGGGGTCTGGGGAGGGTAGAGTGTAAGCAGGCCTTACCAGAGACTGTTTTCGAAAGACCCTCGGTTCAACTCTGAACTAAATGCAACTACTTTCTTCTTATTCCTTTTCGTGATTTAAGGATGATCATTGTATTGTCAGGTCATTCTTTCTCTTCCCTACAGAAATTTCAGGGGCATAGTGAAGAACAAACTATCAACCATGTGTGAATTTTCTCTGTGATGATTATTTAGTTTCTTGTACAAGTGATTTTACACGCGCGCCCATTATATATTTTGACCTTGAAAATGGTGAATTTGCTAGGTTTTTTGTTGTTTATGTGCAGATATTCTCAAATAACACTCTATACAAGTTCATCTAGATAGTTTAGAAGGGAGTCGTATTTCCGCTCCGCTAATTAATTATATCCAAATAAAAGATTTATTGTGCACAAACAAGGTAATGTTTCGCTGCTGGGAACGTCTTTCTTGTGAGAATTTTTACAAATCTAAGTCTGGTTGTCTTTTTCTTCACCTGCTTTTATCGCAGGTCTCCTCATACTGCTGGTGTCGTGAAAGAGAGACATTGTTCTTAAAATTTCACAGAATTTGGACTCTGTAGGAAAGTAGGCGCCGAGACTTTGAAGCAAAGGTAAGGTAAACCTGAAATTCAGTACTACAACTGTTGTTATTGTGATAGCATCTGACCAGAAAAATGGAGAGAATCCCGGAAGTACATTTTTTGGTGGCATGATTTTTTCTTGACTTCCTGGATTACACATGTATGATAGTTTTGGTACACTGAAATAATTTTGTTTTTTTCTCGAATTATATCCACTAGTAAGATTGTTAAATAAGGGTATGAATTGGGCATTGATCAATCACAATTCAATAGAGTGTATGTTCTTAAGTCATTTGATGTTATCTGCATCAAAGATTTGAATCTGTGCTTATGGAAATGCAGATGGGGAGGGCAAAATTGAAACTGCATAAATTGGATGGTAGCAACCGTATAGGAGTATACTCAAGGCGAAAGAAAGGTCTCTTGAAGAAAGCTAATGAGCTTTCAGTATTGTGCGACATTGACATCTTTCTTGCCATGTTTTCACCAAGCGGAAAGCCTAGTGTATACAAGTCAGAGAGCAGGTACTTCTTCTCCCACCATGATAACTCACTATTAAACCTTAACATTTCCATCCCTTTATGGTTTAGGTCTTAGGAGAGAAAAATAACGTGTGATTGACTTTGTTTCAAGAAATATGATTGCTACTTTTTAATGTCAAGATACTTCTTCCAAGTCAACAATTTATGAGATGTGAAGTACTTTATGGATCCACCTGAATAAAATAGCCAATATTAATAATTATGTGTCTATGTTAGTTTAAATCTAGCAAAATTTCAAGACCAGTTTTTTCGAAAGCCTTTCTACTGACAAATTTTAAATCCATTGTATTATTCTCCCTCCAGTAGCTTTGAGGACATGATTACCAAGATTGTCGAAGTAAATCCAGAAGAAAGGGCAAAAAGGTACCATAACACACACGTGAATAGTTGTACTGATGAAATGATTAAATGTGTGAAGAGTTAATCTTAGAACTGTTCTTTTACCTTATTAACAGGAAGATGGAGTGTCTTGAAGTAAGTCCAACCTTCCTTTTTTATAGGAATGGCCTGTTTCCACTCATTTGTGCATTCAAAATTTAAGGTGCTTTTTTGGTGATGACCTTCTCTCGATTTGAACATTTAGACAATAAAGAAAGCTTGCAAGAAGTCTGATCACGATGTACATATCGGAGAACAGCTCTGTCCTGGGTATGTACCATTTTACTGCGAAGTAGTTCGGTTTACCTTTCATTTTAACAAGCAAGACTTGTCAGGTTTACATTTTTACTTCAATACTGAAATTTTCTGCTTATTCTTTTTCAGGGATTTGACAACGGAGGTACTAATTTTATTTATCAGAAGCATATCACTATGACTACCTAATTTGTAAGCACTGGTGGCAATGCTAGTTATGTAACACTCAATTTCTTGTGATTGGTATAGGATATAAATTTTCTGTCACATTCATTAAGAATTCGACTTTCAGACATCGAGGGTAGACTCAGGTAACTTCTTTGATTTTTTTATTGATCATACTTGTTATAGGATATCTTCCCTTGCCAAAAGCATAATTATCTACAAAAGCAAAAAAAAGTACTTCATCTAACCATTTAAACTTCAAATGAGATGGTCACATATTTCAACATATACAGTCTCTTCTTTCTCTTCCAGAAAAAAATGTATTCTCTTTCGGGAATTTCTCTAGTTATTAGATCATTTTTATTAATTACTTTATGATAATTCTATTCTTTCTTCCATTTCTAGGTTAATATGCATCGTTTACTTGCCATTGTCTCTTCAGAGATAGTGCTAGAACCAGATTATGACATTTCTTTTTCTGTTGTGATTTGGAATATGCAGGCTTTGGAAGAATCTTGACAAGATTGACAACATTCAACAACTTAGGAAATTGGAAGACTCAATTTCTAAATCTCTTAACGATATCGCAAAGCATAAGGTATACTTAAATCTTGCGTCACCCAACAGTCCACAGCTCTGTTTTGATTTACACACTTGTGTGTAGCCATTCATCATATTAGTTATGACTGATCAAATTTACTTGTTTTTATGGATTTAATTGGAGAAGAGCTTTAGGGCCTGAAAGGTTACTCTACTGTTGGATATATATTTGTCTTAACCTTTTTAGTTAAACTCACTTTGTTTATTAAACAAAATTAATAAAATTCTCCGGTTTGGTATGGATACCCTGGCAGTTTTTATAGTGATATTTCAATGAGAATAATAGGAGTGTGGGAGTCATATCGATGCTCCGGCAGTAGACTGTAAGCTAATTTCCTAATGGAAATGATATAACTACAAATAAACAATTGAAAACAGGCTAATAAAGTACTGTGCTTGGCTGTAATGTTTCCAACATATCCATTATTTGTCTTTTGATTGTCGTTTTCTTTTAAAAATTTTGATAGAAAATCATAATAACTTCAATTAGTGGCTAAATATAATGTGCAACGATAAGTAAAGAGTTATGCTCTGCATTTTCTTTTGTAAATTACAAGGTTGTAATGCCCACTCTTTGCATTGCAGTATGGGATTAGATCATTAATTTTTAGTGCTGGGGAAGATATTCATCCTTCTTCAGTCCAACATGGTATGGATTTACCTTCAAACTTTGATGCTAGGAAAGAGCCCCATCCATGTTCATTAATCCATGGTTGTGATAGTGAAAATACGGACGTGTACGAAGACCTGACTTCATTTGGTTCATCTTTACCTTCTGATACTGGGCAAGACTTCCAGGCTTCTTCATTGATGCAGCATGGGATTAACGCCTGGCAAGAGCTCTATAGATGCTCATCAGTCCACGGTGGTAATAATGAAAATATGGATGTGTACGAGGACTTAAATTCATTCCCACTAGGGTGAGGAGTTAACTTTATTTCAAGCTTCAAACTTCCAATTATCCTATTCCTTGTTACGTAATAGTAATAGATTTTAATATGTCTATAATTTCTAGTTGGCATTGATATTTATTGCTATTTCAAATTGTATCATCATTTTCTTTGTTTTATACAAAAGAAATTATTGGCTTCTGACATGTTATTGATTTTTGGGGTCTGTAGGTATTTGGAGGAACCGTCTTTTTCTTTTGAGAGCTACACAAATCTTGTTTGCAACAAAGAAATTGAAATATCTAAGCCGGAATCCAAATTTTTTGTACCTGATGAAATGTTTCTGGATTGTGAATTAAATCAGGAAGATATTGAAAGAGAGTTTGGATTTACTTTTGATGTGCCACAAGTTGAACTAATGGATGCCCATGGAAATATTTTGGGCTGTAGCACCAACAATGGTTCCATACTTCCTCATTCTGATTTTGTTAACATCCATGATAGTTCAACGTCAGCATCTGGAGCTTGTGACAATATGATGTTAGCTGAATCTCTAAACTTTCTTGTAAGTTTTCATTTTCATTCTTTTGGCTTAGACAGATACTGCAATCTGCATCTCCCTAATATTATTACCACTCCTTTCACGTTTCATTACTCTCCATTTGAAGAAAGTCGATTGTTCTCTATCATTGGCAGAAAGATCCATCTATGTGAAACTAGTTTTTAAATTGAAGCTATATGAGAACCATTTGAATGCTCACAGTTTGTCATCAACATCATGTCTAATTTTTTGGATGTAATTATGTTAGTTTGAAGATTATTATAGAACCGTCAAACAATATTTATATCAATCCTTACAATTCAGATTTATGTCACATCGAACTGATCATTATATCTCCTACGGAAACTTTTCTCTAGACCGACTAAACATTTGAGTGAAAGCTTCTTCTTTCTAGGCTAAATCCATTGTCCAACTGCCACGCCGATCATTTCTGCATCTTATATTTAGAAAATCTTGTGATTTTATCTTATCAACACGTGGAGATCATTTCTACGACATTTAATGGCTAAGAAGCCGAATGATATTCCAGAAGTCAGTTACCCGTGTGACATCAGAGATGAAGATGCTTAATCTAGTGTATGTGGAAAGCCTATGAGTTGCAGCAAAGCTGTTAGCTTATTATTGACCTACATATATCTTAGTTGTTAGGATGTTCCCAAATTGTCCACCAGCTGCATCTTCAGAAGAAAGCCTTATTTGGCAGTTTTTCTCAAATCCTTCGAGTAACTTCGTGATATTCGATGTTAGACTTGCAGCTGAAGAAATGTTTAACATCATACACTTCTTTCTCTTAAAGAAAATATTTGTTTTCATTAATTTACCATTTTATCAGATTTCATTTAATAATTTAGTTAGGTGACCGTACTAACAAAACAATGAAAATGTAGCATAAATTGATCAACAGTAAGCTGACTCAGATTCTCTATCCCCTACCTTATGTTTTGTTTACTCTTGAGTTGTACCTCATCCAGAAGTATATGGTTTGCTTACCAAGAAAAAGTAACGAAGTTTTTTTTTTACTATTTTTTCGTAGAAGAAGGCATTGAGTTATAGTATGGTAGTTTATTCTCTCTTTGTGATCTAGGGAACTGCAGATTTCAGAAGAATCTTCACAAAATTAACATCATGCAAGTTATGATGACTTACTGTCAAACTCTCTTTAATAAAATAAAAACATAAAGTATACTTGGATCATGTTTCTTCAAACAGCCCAGTTTGTTGAATTAACGCACTAATAATTTTGATGATGACCTCCAAACAAGGAATTACTCCATGTTGTTGATGGAGAGAAAAAGAGCTCTAAATGATAACATCATCATTGGATAAGTATTTAGTTTGGTCCTCTTAGATTTGAAACAAAATCATAAAGGTGCGTCTTATATGATTGTATCCTTTCCTTTTTTAGAGTAATATGAGGGTATAAGTGGAACGGGGATGTTGGTAACAGGTGACAAATTTAACAAGTGGAACGGGGATGTTGGTAACAGGTGACAAAGTTAACAAGTGGCTCTTAGATTTCCAATTAAATATCCATTGTTATCTTTTGGTACTCTCATGAATGCTATTGTGATAGAAACTAATTATTAAATTTAATACTGTCTATACTACAAGTTAACGAACACTCTTTTCATTTCAGTATGGGATGGATTCATTAAGTTCTGATGCTGGAGAAGAATTTTCAACTTATTCTTCGATCAAGCATGGGACAAATTCACTTTCAGCTCAGCTTAATGTAGGGTTATCAGTCCATGGCAGTGCTAGTGAAAATATGGATGGATACAACAACCTAAACGTATTTGATGCATCTTTAAAATTTGATGATGAGCAAGAATTTCATTCTTCATCATCGATCCAGTATGGGATGAATTCACCAGTAAGTTTTGATGCTGGGCAAGAGAGGAATCGATCTTCATCAGTCCACGGTGGTGATAGTGATAGTATTAATGGATATGAGGACCTAAATTCGTTTGTACAAGGGTAAGGATTTACCTTTATATTATGCTTCAAGCTTCCAATCCTCATAGTCATCGTTAACTTTTTGTATCAGATAACTATAACAAGATACATTGATAATTTCTGGCACTGATACTGGTGTAGCTTTGATGCCTTTTATTTCCTTATCAGTACATTTAAACAAATATAATGTCCAACAATATGTTATTTTCTTGTTTCCCATCCATGCGCCCCACTCAATCACCACCACCACCACCACCACCACCATCTTTATCTTTATCTATAGAGATAATTATTACCCTCTAATGTCATTGATTTGGGAATTTCAGGTTTTTAGAGGATCCCTCTGTATCTCTTGAGAGCTATACAGATCCTGCTTGCGAACATGAAATTCAAAATTGCAAGCCTGGATATGAAAATTGTTCAGCGGATAAAACGTTTCTTGATTGTCAAATAAATCAGGAAGATCTTGAAATTGCATTTAGATCTACTATTGATTTGCCACTGGTAGAGAAAACGGATGCGCAGGAAAGCACTTTTGACTGCCTCAACAAAGGTTTTGGAATTCGACAACTAACATCCATCATAGTGTAGAGCCGGAACTTGTGACGATATGACTCTCTCAACTTTCCTGTAAGTTTCACCTGTCTTAGTATTTTATTTCACTTTGAAACTCCTCTCTAACCTTGTCTTATTAGTCTACCTATCTTCTGCAACATCATATCCAAATTGGTGGTATTTATACTTTGAAGGGGATAGTGCATGCGTTAACGTAAACACTTGTATCCTCTCTAAATATGCAAACATTAAATTTCCCCTCCCATGCACCACCTAGTATGTACCCTGATAGAATAAAGGAGGTTGTAGGCAGCTTAATTATTTGGGGAGTTTGACTATCCAGAGTATATTAGAATCAACTCGTTCTCATTCATGTTGCCTCTAGTTGATATAATTTTGTTACTTATCGGTGTATGAAAACATGAACAATGTATCAAATCTCTTTTCGTGTGTTGCTATGCCAGGTAAAAATGTGTATTTATGTGTTCCTCTAAGTTGGATAGATGCTAATAGTTATCAGCTCTGAATTTGATTAAAATCTATCTTCATCTTTCAATCTTTGAATAAACCAGATAACTTTTCTCTTTAAATGGATATAAGTCTAACTGAATTTACATTCCTTTTGTATTGGTGAACAAAATCTAGCTAACGCCCCGTCCCATAAACTTGACTATCTACAATAGATGAGATCACATAGAAATCTTTAATTTGTGTGTCAATTCGTCTCTCGACCTTAGTCAAACATCAATAAATCAATAATGCAACTGTGAAAAATTGAAATCTGAAAAAACTACTTAATGGAGGGATAAACCTAAATGGGATGCCTCCAAACGCAAGGTTTGCCTGTCATCTGTTGGTTAAATGTGTTTATCCATTATTGTACAAAGCATATACATTACTTGTACATTATGCCTACAGTGTATACGTAATGTATAGTAGTGTATAAGGATGTATATGTCATGTGTAATAGTGTATAGTGATGTATATGTAAAGTATAAAAGTGTATATAGATCGTATTACATAGATTTAAAAACGAAAAAGAGAAATGAAGAGGATTCTATGTTAGCTTGGGAAAGGTGGTAAGAAAAAACATTAAAATCGATTTGGCTTCATGAAATTCAATTAAGCATAAAGTTTCTTTTCCAGTTTCTAATATATGCAAAAGAATTTTCCTTGCTTGCTTCTCTTTTGCCCTTCTCGTGCACGATTAGCTACATTGATTTTGTGAGCTCTTCGTGCAGCAAGCTGTCTGATGTTGATTTTGCTGGTGTCTTCAACTCGACTCATTTATGGACATGCGAGCTGAAGCTCTATAGGTCTCCTTCAATCCATGGCTAAATGCAAAGGAAACCTTAAGGGCTCCAATACCATGCCACATTACCAAAGGGAATTGGAATGCCAAATTTGTAATATATTTCTTCTTGTCTAGTTGAACTCATTCATAAACAACCTTTTTTCTCTATAAAGTTATTTTATGTGCAAAGTAATGTTAGCATTTTAAGGTTGGTTTTCGAGTTCGAGACTATTATGTGTTGCACATGATCTGAAATCTTGAAATGGGGAAAAACCCATATATAACAACTTCATACTTTTTCATGTGCAATTTGTAACTTCATCAATTTTCATATTCACTTTGATGTGCATCTTCCCCCCTTAGGTATAGTTAAAATATTCCTCCCTTTGGCATCATAAAAAAGCAACAACTCTGAGTAGACTCCCCATAAGAACATAAGAATTATTAATTTTTCAACCCAACAACTCATCAAAATTTACATAGAAGATATTTTGATACATCCTTTTAATTCATAGGGAGCAAACCAAATAAAAAATTACATAAGCTTCCAACACTGCTACAAAAAGAATTTAGTGTGATTTTATTATTCAAAATAGGTTCTTTTTCTAAGAAGGTTTTCTAAATAAGTTCGCAAGTAAGAGAAGTTGTAATGCCCAAACCTAAAAAAAAAGTGTAATAATATGAAATAGATTCATAAATGAAGTCTTTTAAAAAGAATCTTTCTCATCCATAAAGTACTTCCTTGAATTCAAAACATTACATCATAAGAAATAATAATTAGGAAAAAACCAACATCATTTGTCTATTGAACATCTAGGCTCATCTATCTATAAAGTCTCTAACATAATATGAATAAAAGTATTTTTTTAAATTGGGATAAGGCCTCTGACATATCCTTATAATCTAGACAAAAAACTAAAATAAATGAGGAAATGACATGTAGGTACAAGAGCTAAATAAAAGTAAAAATTACATAAATTTCACAGTGTTAGCTGATTACACCTTATTCCTACTCTTTTTCAAATTATAAAAATTCCTTAACATTTAAGAATTTCGGATACAACACTCAACGTCCCAATACATTCCATCCTGATACATTACCGTTATTGATACAAGATACACTTGTCCAAATACACCGCTCAACGTCCCGATACATTATCTTTGTTGATACAAGACACACCTGTCTCGATACATCGCGTCTCGTTACACCGTGTCTCAATACACCGCGTAAGAGTGATGTATCCGAGATTAAGAGAGAGATATGAAAGATAGGGGTTTTTATAAACTTTTTTCAAATGGTAGGAAATTTTTTTAAAAAATGTCAAAATAAGTTATGTATTTAGATAATTTTTCCTAAATAAAATTAGCAATTTATAACCCAAAATATATTAGAAAATTTTAGGTTTAAAAATATTGACAAAAATTAGCCAAAGAGAAAAAAAAAAAGGGGGGGGGGGGGGGGGGGGGGTTTTTT
>JAJOOB010002741.1:0-19677 GCA_029582485.1 Solanum tarapatanum
TCACCTTAGAATATCGATACGAATAAAATATCATAATTTCACATTTTTTCGTGACTGTCAGAAAAATATAAAAAAATTTAATTTGTAAACGTCCGAAAAATATAAAAATTAAGAGAAAGACATAGAAACACCTCAAAAATTTCAAGAATCGCACCTGTCACCTTAGAATATCCGAATAAAATATCAAAATTTCATATTTATTCGTGACTGCCCGAAAAATATAAAAAAAATTTATTCGTAAACTTTTGAAAAATATAAAAACCAAGAAAGAGATATAAAAACACCTCAAAAAATTCCTGAATCGCACTAGTCACCTTAGAATGTTAACACGAATAGAATATCAAAATTTCACATTTTTTCGTGACGACTCAAAAAATATCAAAAATTTTAATTCGTAAACGATTGAAAAATATAAAAATCAAGCAAAAGACATAAAAACACCTCAAAAATTCCCGAATCGCACCTGTCAGCTTAGAATATCGATACGAAATATATCAAAAAATTAATTTCGTAAACGTTCGAAAAATATAAAAATAAGAAAAAGACATAAAATCACCTCAAAAAATTCCCGAATCGCACCAGTCAGCTTAGAATATCGATATGAATAAAATATCATAATTTCACATTTTTTGGAACTGCCTAAAAAATATCAAATATTTTAATTCGTAAACGTTCGAAAAATATAAAAACCAAGAAAATGACATAAAAAACACATCAGAAAATTCTCGAATCGCACCTGTCACCTTAGAATATCGATATTGAAAATATCAAAAATTTTAATTTGTAAATGTCCAAAAATTATAAAAATCAAGAAGAAGACAGAAAAACACCTCAAATTTTTTTCGAATCGCACCTGTCAGCTTAGAATATCAATTCGAATAAAATATCAAAACTTCACATTCTTTCGTGACAGCCCAAAAAATATCAAAAAATTTAATTCGTAAACGTTCCAAAAAGATAAAAATCAAGAAAAAGAAATATAAACTTCTCAAATCGCACATGTCACTTTAGAATATATCGATACGAATAAAATATCAAAAAATCCATATTTTTTTCGTGAATGCTAGAAAATATCAAAATTTTTAATTCATAAACGTACGAAAAATATAAAAACAAGAAAAATACATAAAAACAGCTCAAAACATTTATGAATCTAACTAGTCACCCTAGAATGTCGATACAAATAGTATATAAAAATTTCACATTTTTTCGTGACTACTCGAAAAATATCAAAAAATTTAATTTGTAAACGTCCATAAAATATAAGAATCAAGAAAAAGACATAAAAACACATCAAAAAATTATTGAATCGCACCTGTCACCTTAGAATATCGATACGAAAAATATCAAAAATTCTAATTCGTAAACGTCCGAAAAATATAAAAATCAAGAAAAAGATATAAAAACACCTCAAAAAATTTATGAATCGCACCTGTCACCTTAGAATATCGATACAAATAAAATATCAAAATTTTACATTTTTTAGTGAATACCCAAAAAATATGAAAACTTTTAATATGTAAACGTATGAAAAATATATTAAAAACAAAGACATAAAAACATCTAAAATAATTCCCGAATCGAACCTGTCACCTTAGAATATCGATACGAATAAAATATCAAAATTTCACATTTTTTCGTAACTGCCCGAAAAATATAAAAAATTTTGATTCGTAAACGTCCGAAAATATAAAAATAAAATAAATAAAAACAACGCAAAAAATTCCTGAATCGTACATGTCACCTTAAAATATCGATACGAATAAATATCAAACTTTAACATTTTTCGTGACTGTCCGAAAAATATCAAAAATTTTAATTCGTAAACGTTTACAAAATATAAAAATCACGAAAAAGACATAAAAATACCTCAAAAATTCCCGAATCGCACCAGTCAACTTAGAATATCGATACGAATAAAATATCAAAATTTTACATTTTTTCGTGACTGGCCGAAAAATATCAAAAATTTTAATTCGTAAACGTCCAAAAATTATAAAAACCAAGAAAAAGACATAAAAATATCGCAAAAAATTCTCGAATCGCACCTGTCACCTTAGAATATCGATACGAAAAATATCAAAAATTTTAATTCGTAACGTCCAAAAAATATAAAAATCAAGTAAAAGATATAAAAACACCTCAAAAACTTTATGAATCGCACGAGTCACCTTAGAATATCGATACGAATAAAATATCAATTTTTTTACATTTTTAAGTGAATACCCGAAAAATATCAAAACTTTTAATACATAAACGTTTGAAAAATATATTAAAAGCAAAGACATAAAAACATCTAAAATAATTCCCGAATCGCACCTGTCACCTTAGAATATCGATACGAATAAAATATCAAAATTTCACATTTTTTCGTAACTGCCCGAAAAATATCAAAAATTTTAATTCGTAAATGTCCAAAAAATATAAAAATTAAGAAAAAGATATAAAAGCACCACAAAAAATTCCCGAATCGCACCTGTCATCTTAGAATATCGATACGAAAAATATTAAAAATTTTAATTCATAAACATTTACAAAATATAAAAATCACGAAAAAGACATAAAAATACCTCAAAAATTCCCGAATCGCACCAGTCAACTTAGAATATCGATACGAATAAAATATCAAATTTTACATTTTTTCGTGACTGACCGAAAAATATCAAAAATTTTAATTCGTAAACATCCAAAAATTATAAAAACCAAGAAAAAGACATAAAAATATCGCAAAAAATTCTTGAATCGCACCTGTGATCTTACAATATCGATACGAATAAAATATCAAAATCACATTTTTTCTTGACTTCCCGAAAAATATCAAAAAATTTAATTCGTCAAAGTCCTAAAAATATAAAAATCAAGAAAAAGACATAAAAACACCTCAAAAAATCACGAACAGCATAAGTCACCATACAATATCGATACAAATAAAATATCAAAATTTCACATTTTTTCGTGACTGCCTCAAAAAATATCAAAAATTCAAATTCGTAAACTTCTGAAAAATATAAAAATCAAGTAAAAGACATAAAAACAACTCAAAAAATTCCCAAATCGCACTTGTCACCTTCGAATATCGATATGAATAAATTATCAAAATTTTAGATTTTTTCGTGACTGATAAAAAAATATCAAAAATTTTAATTTGTAAACGTTCCAAAAATATAAAAATCAAGAAAAGACATAAAAACACCTTAAAATTTTTTTGAATCACACGAGTCACCTTATAATACCGATACAAAAAAAAAATCAAAATTTCACATTTTTTCGTGACTTCCCGAAAAATATCAAAAAATTTAATCTATAAACGTCCGAAAAATATAAAAATCAAGAAGAAGAAGTTGTAAAATCACGCCAAAAAGTTCTTGAATCGTACCTGTCACCGTAGAATATGGATATGAATAAAATATCAAAATTTCAAATTTTTTTGTGACTGCCCGAAAAATATCAAAATTTTTAATTCATAAACGTTCGAAAAATACAAAAAATTAAGAAAAAGACATAAAAACAGCTCAAAGAATTTACGAATTGCATCAGTCACCTTAAAATATTGATACGAATAAGATATCAATATTTCAAATTTTTTCGTCACTCTCGAAAAATATCAAAAATTTTAATTCATAAAGGTCTGAAAAATATAAAAATCAAGAAAAAGATATAAAAACACCTCAAAAATTCCCGAATCGTACCTGTCACCTTAGAATATCGATACGAATAAAATATAAAATTTTCACATTTTTTTCGTGACTGCCCGAAAAATATCAAACATTTTTATTCGTAAACGTCCGAAAAATACACAAATAAAAAAAAACATTAAAAC
The DNA here is from genome assembly GCA_029582485.1 of Solanum tarapatanum. Classification (NCBI taxonomy): domain Eukaryota; kingdom Viridiplantae; phylum Streptophyta; class Magnoliopsida; order Solanales; family Solanaceae; genus Solanum; species Solanum tarapatanum. The sequence continues at coordinate 3,821 of JAJOOB010002741.1, forward strand.
ACCTCAAAAAAATCTCGTAATGCACTATCACCTTAGAATATCAATACTAATAAAATATCAAAATTTAATATTTTTTTGTGACTGCCCAAAATATATCAAAAAATTTAATTCGTAAATGTCCAAAAAATATAAAAATCACGAAAAAAACATTAAAACACCTCAAAAAATTCTTGAATCGCACTTGTCATATTAGAATATCGATATAGAAAAATATCAAAATTTCACATTTTTTTGTGACTCCCCAAAAAATAAACCCCATCACTACAAAAAGAGGTTCAAAAAATCTAACCATGACCCTAGTAAAAATAGATTCAAAACAAACAACACTAACTGGTGTTGGGGCTGTGGAAAAATGAGACATCGAGCCAAAGACTGCCCAACCACTAATAAAAAGAAAGACAAAATTAATATGTTAGAATTAGAAGAAGAAGTTAAGAATAAATTGAATTTTATTCTAAAACAAAATGTAAACAACTCCTCCTTTTTCCTTCAAACTAATTTTTTTTCTTTCCGATAATCATGATTACAGTCTTTTCTAATCATAACAAAGTTATGATTCACAAAGACTGCAATCATGACTATTGGAATGATAAATTTATTAGTGGTTTACTAATACTATTTACTGAAAAGGTTCGAATAAAATTAAAAGATAGGTTTGAACGAAAAATTCCTTATAATCAATTAACCTATGGTGACATCATAAGTTTTATAAATATTACTGGATTAGAATTATGTAGAGATATGAAACTTAAAAATCAACTAAAAAAGGGTAATAAAATATCACAAAATGAACTTGGAAAATTTTGTCAAAACTTTGGTTATATTAAACTATCTGCCCCCATCAAAAGAGGCTTCTAAAAGAATTCTCGGTCCCGCCCCCCCTCCCCCCCATTGTTATCAGAGCCAAGTTGACCGGAAAAGGTATGAGTAGGAGCGGCTAACTCCCTACGCTGTCCTTGGGTGGACAACGTTGGAACTTAGGTTGCAGTCGGTATAATAAGTTCGGAGTTTGATAGTTGCTATTCTTCTTCCACTTATGTTCCTAGTTTTATTCCTTAAATTTGGGTAAACGATTAATTGCGATTTAGACGTTGGCAAATTCGTACTTTTCCATTGGATTAGCTCAGACTGTGTGTGTTGTAGAGCCGGACCCGGAGGGTGTTCCCGTCGCCAAGCCTAGAGGAATAAAATCATAGAAGGTTAGTGAAAAAGGTAACAATAGCTACTCCACAAAGAATTTATTATTCTGAAAGTAACTTTTAAGCCCAAGGATGGTGTTCTTCTCCCCGCTAGATTCTCCATCAATTTAAAATGAATTCACCTACACATCAAAATATTTTAAATAGTATTAACATCTCTACCACCTCTAATAAAATTGCAAAAATTGAAAGCGACCTACAAAATTGGAATATTCTTAAAGAACACTTTAAAAAGGTTTATAAAACAGGACGCTTTGATTTTATTAAAAAAATATAATATTAAGACTTCTGAGTCTACTATTGCCATTAACAAAAATATTGAGACTATTAAATTGTTAGCAACTAACGATATTAATAGGTATAAGAAATTATAAATTTCTTCATATAGGACTTGTCCAAGTAGCAGTCAAACAATTATATAGATTGGGTTTAGATGTACCCATATGTCTTCTCTTAAGAGATAATAGGTTATTAAATTTTGATGATTCATCATTAGCAGTACTACAAAGTAACCTTGCCAATGGCCTGGTATACTTTAATTGTTATCCTAATTATTCAATAGATATTAATGATCATAACGTAATTGATACATTAACATTAAATGTTAAAACTAAAAATATGAATAGTAAGGCTAATACTAGAGAAATAGCCATAATATATAGAGTATATTATAGATAAAATTACCTTAGCCCCTAAGGCTAAAATAGTAAGTAATAAAGGAGTTACCATGTTCATGGAAGCAAATCATAACCATAATAACACCTTTGTCCCAAAGTTGATAAAATGGGATGACGTATTGACAAAAGATGATTGGCATTTTGACTCCATAACGGAGCATGAAATTGAAGAAGAAAATTCAAATATTGACCAAGTAATTAAATTTCAAGATGGATCAATAAATTTAAAATTAATAAGATCCCAATCTTGTAGTCAAGTCTTTTCAAGTAGAAGAATGTCATTTTCTCGATCGTCTTTTTCCATAATAAAGGAGGGAGATGAAATATCCTTAGAAGAGATAGATAAAAAATTAAAGGGGGTAGATTTCTCAGAAACAATTCCCAAAGTAGATTATGAACTTAGGAATTCTGAACCCATAAAATCTACAAGTCCCACTACTAGTAAAATTCAAGAAATAAACGATTCATTATGCATGATTAGATTGGATGAACCTTTTGAACCATATATTAAATATTTAAATAAACTTTGAATTAGTCTAGAAAATATCATTAAAAACAATGGTATTTACAAAGATATTCTTTATTAGAAAGATTAGCATATAGAGATCAATGGTTCAATGATATGAGAAGATTAAAATGTAACATAGAATTTTTTAGATGATTTGTATACACAGGGAAATTAGACGATCAAAACGTGTCGTTAAATATGCTTGTTAATAAATGGTATACAACAAACAATAAAGTAGTTGAATCTAGTATTTCCCCATTAGAAGAAATTACTTTGCCAATAGAGGGTAAAGTAATTACTGCCTCACCCTTTAAAATGGATATAATAGACACAAAAGGTGATCCCACAAATAAGGATATAAATAAAATACTGCAACAAAATATTATACGAATCAACTACTTTACGTGGTCTCTAATCAAATCTTAAGAGCGGATAATAAATAAAATATTAAGGATAAACCAAGCTCTTCTTACAAGGGTAAAAATAAGGATTTAGAAACTCACCCAATATTTAAATTACCTGAACTTCCCAAAGATAAATTTCATAACTTTCAAGAGAAACTTGAAATTACTGATGAACTTATAGGAATAATTAATGAAAAGTTAAAATCCAAGGCCATAAATACTTTGTCCAAAGATAATGATAATGAAATTAATAAATTAGGTTCTAATTATTCCATCAAAAAGAATTATTACAAGAGACCTTCCTTTCCGGATATGCAGTATGAAGAAAATGAATTTCTATCTCATACTTCACACTCTTGAAGTGAAATTGCGGAATGGAATATTGATGGACTCACGGAACATCGAATATATAATAAATTACATGAAATGGGTATAGCCATTACGACATATAAAATGAAAAATTTATCTGATAAACAAGCCGCTACTTTAATTACTGCCAAATTTATTGGCAAATTAAAAAAATGGTGGGACAACTACCTCAATGGAGATAATAGGGAAAAGGTTGCAAATGCCACTACTATTATCCCTATAATTAAAATTGAGTCTGGAGGGTAAATTATAGAAAATCAAATTCTAGAAGATGCCACTGCCAGCTTAATTTATAGTATAGCTAAACATTTTATAGGTGAACCTCAATTCTTTCAAGATAGAAGTTTAGAAATATTATCTAATCTATATTGTCCAAAGTTGGATGATTTTACGTGGTATAAAGATATTTCCATGAACAAAGTTATGATTCGCAAAGACTGCAATCATGACTATTGAAAAGAAAAAATTATTGGTGGTTTACCAATACTATTTGATGAAAAGGTTAGAATAAAATTAAAAGATAGGTTTGAAGGAAAAATTCCTTACAATCAATTAACCTATGTGACCTCATAAGTTTTATAATTATTATCGGATTAGAATTATGTACAAATATGAAACTTAAAAATCAACTGAAAAAGGATAGTAAAATATCACAAAATGAACTGGGATAATTTTGTCAAGACTTTGGTTATATTAAACTATATGCCCCATCAAAAGAGGCTTCAAAAAAAATTAAAAGGAGCTATAAGAATGACCAGAAATCGAGAAAATCTCGTCATTACAAAAAGAGGTTCAAAAAATCTAACCATGACCCTAGTAAAAATAGATTCAAAACAAACAACACAGACATGTATTGGGGCTGTGAAAAAATGGGACATCGAGCCAAAGACTGCCCAACCACTAATAAAAAGAAAGTCAAAATTAATAGGTTAGAATTAGAAGAAGAAGTTAAAGATAAATTATATTATATTCTAGAAGAAAATGAAAATAACTCCTCTGATGAAAATCTTAGTGATAACAATCAGCTAAATATAGCCTATTGTTATGATGATTGTAAGTCATCAGACCCCTGTGAATGCGGCAGTGTCATTCCATAAATGTCATCACTATTAGTAATAAAGAAACATTCTTTGATATGATAGATCATATTGAAGATCCTGATTTTAAGAAAAAAAAATACTTAATTGCTTTAAGAGATTTAGTTCTTGATAAACAATCTGATAATAGAACTATTAAACCCTTTGATATGACAAGTGTTTTAAAAAAATGTAAACAATCAATTAAATCTGAAATAACCTCACAAAGTATTCAGACAAAATTATTACAAATAAAAGATGAAATAAATGAAATTAAGTAGAGACTCAACATTCTAGAAGTTGAAACAATTACTAACAAAATATTAAATAATTTACCACCTAATCAAGAACCGGAAAATTATAAATCCGAACCTGGAGAAACATCAAAAGAAGTAGAGATTCTTGAAGAACCTATATCTAAATTAGGAATTAATACAATTACGGTCCTTAGACCGCAATGCTACCACATACCTATCACATTAATCATAAAACAATTTACTTCATTCATAAAATTGCATTATTTGATACAGGCGCGGATCAAAATTACATTATTGAGGAATTAATTTCTAATAAGTATCTAGATAAAGGCACTACCCGATTATTTTTCGCAATCGAAAAAAAGCTTTAAATAAATTATAAACTCTGGAAGGCACACATATGCAATGATGAAATTAGTTTCATGAATGATTTCATGATAACCAAAGACATAAATGAAGAAATAATATTAGGTATTCCTTTCATCACCCAAATAAAGCCTTATACTGCCCAGTTAGATGGCATCCATACCAGTGTGCTAGGAAAAAAATCTTATATTCCCCTACCTAAACTGTATGTCAAAAGGTGAGAGTAATTTCATAAAAGAGAAAAACATCTTTAAAATAAATTTACTTTCACACCAAGAAAATTACACAATAAAAATTATTAAACCTTCTCCTCCTCCTAGATTTTGCTTAGCCTTCTTTATAGCAGTAGGAGTTACTCAATTTCAAAATAATTTAAATAATGACTGCAACGCAGCTCAATATATTTTACATAAAAATTATATGTTTTCAATATGGAAAATTTTATTATCCAGCTTTGTTTTTCAAATAAAGGGAGGAAATCTCCCAAAAATTTTAATAAAAGAATTTTTCAAGGAAATAATGAGACCATGAATAAGACCTTTGAGGCCCCCATTCCCGATGTTCAAACCAGAAGAAAAAATGAAAAGACTATTTTATGAAGAAGATCAAACAAAATCAGAAGATATATATACATGTATTCCCTTCTACCAAAATATACTATACCTTCACCATTAAAAGAGCCTATAATCAGCTCAACCAAGCTACAACCACTTCATTCAGTTTTTCGAGAAGATTCATCCTCCTCGATCAATAAAAATATTTTAATTCAAACAAAGGATAGTTACAAGATGAAAACCGCATAGATATACCCACAAGTGGATCTCGCTTCCACTTCTCAAAAGAAAAAGGAAAAAAAATATTTCAAATAAAAAACAATTTGAGTTAACAGTGTCACATGTACTGCCAATTACTGCACTTGATAAAAAATGTGAAAATTATGGAATTCAGGACTTACTAAAGCCCTGCTACACCAACAAATTTATGTGGAGACGGAAGATCCCCTCAAAACCCGAAGGTATTATGAGTTTGTCTTGACGGATACCGATTCATTAGAAATTGAGCATATATTTGAGGAAAGTAATCCAGATAGTATACAATATTTAAAGTTCACGATCAAAAGAATTTTGAGTTCATTTGAATGGTTTATAGATCATCTGCATTCACTTATCAAAAGCTCATCGACCCCAGACATATAATTGGTATGATTATAAAGCAACTTGGTATAACTTTATTTTTGTTAGATCCAATACCCACACTTGGTTTATAAAATATTTAAAAGAAATGAAGAATGCAGTAATTTCTCGATGGTTTTACGAATGGTGGAGTCAGTTCGGAGGAAATAAACAGGTATTATCGACTCAACATCAAATACACTTTGAGAAATTTCAGGTAGAAAGGAATATATCTACCTTATCAGAAAATATTAAATTATGCAAGTTCTTTATTGCCAAAAGGATCTCTTATATTATTAGTTGGTCCTTCGACATTCATGAATTTGAGAGGATCAAATATTTAAGCAAAATTGTTAAAATTAAAGGATGGGCGCCAATTGTTCGCAATGATAAGTTAATTTCAAGTTCATCCCCTCGGAGGGATTCCAACAACTCCAAAGAAATATTAAAAAGAAGCCTCAAAGAAGCCTTATTAAACCTCAACACTGATACGAAATCAAAATTTGAATTATTAGATACTGATGCCTAATATGACGAGTCTAGCAACAGAAATATGTTAGATCTACAAGGAATAGCACAAGCATACCTCCCTAATTAAAAGGAAGTGCCAGCACACTTTGATTATAGACAAAACAGATATTAAGAAAGGAAATATCAAGAAGTGGAGCCCACATCCAAAGTCATGCCATACAAATCAATGGTGAAAAAATAACAAGTTTCAAGGCCATTTTTTAGCATAGGAAATTGCAAGCCCATGTTAACATTCAATATGTCAACAAATAAACAAACAGGTGGACCCCATAGGAACAAAAGTTCATGCCACAAAGTGACAAGGGACCAAACAACAAAATACATATTTTAAGATCAATTTTCAGCAAATACATCTTCAAAGAAGATAGACATGCAGCAAATTCAAAAAATACGTGTAAGTAATTCCAGCTACGTGGAGTATATTCCCAGCCACGTATAGTTATCATCAGTTATGTGTAATAGTTAAGTAATTACGTGTAAAAAGAATGATGTTTATTAGTGTATGCACACATGTAAAATAGATAGCACAATAAGTTAGATTAGTCAACACTTTTGAGGCCTATTTAAGGCTTTCAACCTGTATTAGTAGAGGGCATTCAAAATCTTACGACTTTGAAACCTCTCTACATATCTCTCCATTTTCCTATATTTTCCCATCCATGTTCTCTCTTTCCCTAAATCAATAAAAAATTTATTGTAAGTATATCATCTCTACTACTATTTTGTTTATTTGTTTTCATGTTTTAAAGTTTAAGTTTTTCTACTATTTTCTTGTTCTTTTCTTAAAAGTTTTATCTTAAGTTTTACTTGTTCTTGCTTCCTTCCGTTACTCTGTCCAATTTTCCTTAGGATTTTATCTCGGAACTCGATCCGTCTCCCCATTTGGGGGAATTGTAGACTTGGTTTACCAATACTATTTGCTGAAAAAGTTAGAATAAAATTAAAAGATATGTTTAGTAGGAGCAGCTAAGTCCCTACGCTGTCCTGGGGCGGACAACTCGAAACTTAGGTTGCGGTCGGTATAATAAGTTCGGAGTTTGGTAGTTGCTGTTCTTCTTTCACTTATGTTCTTAGTTTTATTCCTTAAGGTTGGGTAACCGGTTAATTGCGGTTTAGACGTTGGCAAGCCCGTACTTTTTCATTGGATTAGCTCAGACTGTGTGTCGTAGAGCCGGACCCGGAGAGTGTTCCCGTTGCCAGGCCTAGAGGAATAAAATCATAGAAGGTTAGTGAAAAAGGTAACAATAGCTACTACACAAAGAATTTATTATTCCGAAAGTAACTTTTAAAGTAGACTTTTAAGCCTAAGGATGGTGTTCTTCTCCCCGTTAGATTCTCCATCAATTTAAAATGAATTCACCTACACATCAAAATATTTTAAATAGTATTAGCATCTTTGCCACCTATAATAAAATTGCAAAAAATTGAAAGTGATCTACAAAATTGGAATATTCCTAAAGAACACTTTAAAAAGGTTTATAAAGCAGGACATTTTGATTTTATTAAAAATTATAATATTAAGACTTCTGAGTCTACTATTGCCATTAATAAAAAAATATTGAGACTATTAAATTGTTAGCAACTAACGATATTAATAGGTATAAGAAAAATTATAAATTTCTTCATATAGGACTTGTCCAAGTAGCAGTCAAACCATTATATAGATTGGGTTTAGATGTACCCATATGTCTTCTCTTAAGAGACAATAGGTTATTAAATTTTGAAGATTCATTATTAGCAGTACTACAAAGTAACCTTGCCAATGGCCCGATATACTTTAATTGTTATCCTAATTATTCAATAGATATAAATGATCAAAACGTAATTGATACATTAACATTAAATGTTAAAACTAAAAATATGAATAGTAAGGCTAATACTAGAGAAATAGCCATAATATATAGAGTATATTATAGATAAATGAAAACTACCTTAGCCCCTAAGGCTAAAATGGTAAGTAATAAAGGAGTTACCATGCTTATGGAAGCAAATCATAACCATAATAACACCTTTCTCCCAAAAATGATAAAATGGGATGACGTATTGACAAAACATGATTGACATTTTGACTCCATAACGGAGCTAGAAATTGAAGAAAAAAATTCAAATATTGACCAAGTAATTCAATTTTCAGATGGATCAATAGATTTAAAATTTGTTAGATCCCAATTTTGTAGTCAAGTCTCTTCAAGTAGAAGAATGTCATTTTTTAGACCTTCTTTTTCCATAACAAAGGAGGAAGATGAAATATCCTTAGAAGAGATAGATAAAAAAATAAAGAGGGTAGATTTCCCAGAAACAATTCCCAAAGTAAAATATGAACTTAGGAATTCTAAACCCATAAAATCTACAAGTCCCACTACTAGCAAAATTCAAGAAATAAAAGATTCATTATGCATGATTAGATTGGACGAACCTTTTGAACCAGATATTAAATATTTAAATAAACTTTGGATTTGTCTAGAAAATTTCATTAAAAAATAATGGTATAAACAAAGATATTCTTTATCAGAAAAATTAGCCTTTAGAGATCAATGGTTCAATGATATGAAAATATTTAAATGTAACATATAATTTTTTAGATGGTTTGAATACACAGGAAAATTACTCGACCAAAACGAGTTGTTAAATATGGTTGTTAATAAATGGTATACAACAAACAATAAAGTAGTTGAGTCTACAATTCTCCCATTAGAAGAAATTACTTTGCCAATAGAGGGTAAAATAATTACTGCCTCACCCTTTAAAATGGATATAATAGACACAAAAGGTGATCTCATAAATAAGGATATAAATAAAATACTACAATAAAATAATTAGACAAATCAATTACTTTACGTAGTCTCTAATTAAATCTTAAGAACTGATAATAAACCAGATAGTTAGGATAAACCAAGCTCTTCTTACAAGGGTAAAAATAAGAATTTAGAAACTCACCCAATATTTAAATTACCTGAACTTTCCAAAGATAAATTTCCTAACTTTCAAGAGAAACTTGAAATTACTGATGAACTTATAGGAATAATTAATGAAAAGTTAAAATCCAAGGCCATAAATGCTTTGTCCAAAGATAATGATAATGAAATTAATAAATTAGGTTCTTATTATTCCATCAAAAAGAATTATTACAAGAGACCTTCTTTTCCGGATATGCAGTATGAAGAAAATGAATTTCTATCTCATACTTCACAATAGAAGTAAAATTGCGGAATGAAATATTGATGGACTCGCAGAACATCAAATATATAATAAATTACATGAAAAGGGTATGGTCATTACGACATATAAAATGAAAAATTTATCTGATAAACAAGCTGCTACTTTAATTACCGTCGAATTTTCTAGCACATTAAAAAGTTGGTGGGACAACTACCTCACCGAAGATAATAGTAAAAAGGTAGTAAATGCCACTACTATTATCTTTATAATTAAAACTGAGTCTGGAGGGCAAGCTATAGAAAATCAAATTCTAGAAGATGCCACTGCCAGCTTAATTTACAGTATAGCTAAACACTTTATAGGTGAACCTCAAATCTTTCAAGATAGAAGTTTAGAAATATTATCTAATCTATATTGTCCATAGTTAGATGATTTTAGATGGTATAAATATGTTTTCATGAACAAAGTTATGATTCGCAAAGACTGCAATCATGACTATTGGAATTTTTTTTTATTAGTGGTTTACCAATACTATTTGCTAAAAAGGTTCGAATAAAATTAAAAGATAGGTTTGAAGGAAAAATTCCTTACAATCAATTAACCTATGGTGACCTCATAAGTTTTATAAATATTATTGGATTAAAATTATGTACAAATATGAAACTTAAAAATCAACTAAAAAAGGATAGTAAAATATCACAAAATGAACTAGGAAAATTTTGTCAAGACTTTGGTTATATTAAACTATCCGCCCCATCAAAAGAGGCATCTAAAAGAATTAAAAGGAGCCATAAGAATGACCATAAATCAGAAAAACCCTGTCAATACAAAGAGTGGTTCAAAAAATCTAACAATGACCCTAGTAAAAATAGATTCAAAACAAACAACAGTGGCATGTGTTGGGGCTGTGGAAAAATGGGACATCGAGCCAAAGACTGCGCAACCACTAATAAAAAGAAAGACAAAACAAAAATGTTAGAATTAGAAGAAGAAGTTAAGAATAAATTGTATTCTATTTTATAAAATAATGAAAACAAATCCTCCTCCGATGAAAATCTTAGCGATGCCGATCAACTAAATATAGCCTATAGTTCTGATGATAGTAAGTCATCAGACCCTTGTGAATACGGTAGTGCAATTTGCATCTGCAAAAACCATTCCATAAATGTCATCACTAGTAGTAATAAAGAAACATTCTTTGATATGATAGATCATATTGAAGATCCTGATTTTAAGAAAAAATACTTAATTTCCTTAAGAGATTTAGTTCTTGATAAACAATTTGATAATAGAACTATTAAATTCTTTGATATGACAAGTGTTTTAAATAAATTTAAACAACCAATTAAATTTGTAATAACCTTAGAAAGTATTCAGGCATAATTATTACAAATAAAAGACGAATTAAATGAAATTAAGTAGAGACTCAACACTCTAGAAGTTGAAACAATTACTTATAAAATATTAAATAATTTACCACCTAATCAAGAATCGGAAAATTATAAATCCGAACCTGGAGAAACATCAAAAGAAGTAGAGTCTCTCAAAGAACCACTATCTAAATTAGGAATTAATATAATTACGATCGTTAGTGTCACACCCCGAGCATACACCCCAGACGTGGCTGACACTTGAGAACCATTGCTTGCCCAAGCGAACCCTTGGCCTGGCTTACTTACTCAGCGAATGGCTCTAAGCATTATTACAATGATCAAATGCACTTACTCAATTGTTTAGTAAAATAATTTAGAATGTTTTAAAGTCAACATTCAATTTGGCCAAAATGGCAACTCAAGTCTTAACATATGAAATGATAATGTAAAGACAACTGAACTACTAAGTGTCTATAAAGCCTCTAAAATAAAGAGGGATGACGGGATATGAACCCCGATCATCCTAACAACTGAAAACTAGAAAGCAAATGATAAAAGAGTCCTCCAGAATGCAAAGAGGCTCACCAACTGACTCTGAGTGCTCAACCTGATTAACGAGGCGCTAGATGCTGATCCTGGTTACCTGCATCTGCATCATAAGACGATGCAAGACAACTAGCATCAGTACATTGAATGTACGAGTATGCGAGTTGGAAAGCTAAACACAACTTAAACTTGAAAAGGATCCAAAAGAATCACTTACCTTGGCTTTACTCAACTCTGAATAACTTAACTCAATATAAAGAAATAAACATATGCAATTTATAAAAAGCTTGTAAAACAGTGGAAAATGACCTAGTTAGTTAAAGAAAATGCAATAACAAACTCAACTTTACTCATATAATAAAGTAATATAGTTTATGTGGGAGTTTTTCTAACTGACCACCACCATTATGAGCTTAAGTGGTGATACAACGTCTTGCCCACGCTGCCAAAACTGTCCTATACTTTGCCATCATATAGAACGCTTAACTAAGTGGATCCACTAGTCTATGCTAAAAACATCTTAAAGAGTCGTCTAAAAAGTATGATCTTTTACTACCCATGATGGCTACATGGTTTATGGAGTCTTGAGTTAATATGAACTTGTATCCCCATATCGGTGCTCAATACTACTCCCAAAATATACTTAGCTCATATGATTTAAAAATCAAAGTTTTTTTCTTTGGTTTGAGATAATTACTCAAAACTTTAGCTTAAAAGCTCTCTCTAAAATCGGTGTTTCCCTTTCTTGTTCAAATGCGAAAACATTTTAAACTCTTGGGAATACTTAGTTCCCTTATAGCTTTTTGAGAAATGAACTCAACTCTTTACTCTTTGCTTAACTTGAAACTTAAGTCTGAGAACAAAATTAAAACGTTTGTGAAAGACTTTTGAAAAACTTTAATAAACTTCCCTTGACTTGGTTCTCAACTTTTAAACTTGACTCTTAACTTTCCTTGAATTGAATTATGGATTCAAGGATTGTGATTTGTGATAGGAAAGATCTCATGATGTTTAAAACATGAGAAAAGATAAAAATATCACTGTCTGAGGGTGGGTCCGTGACGCGGAGAAGTATTTAAATTTTGGTTGCAAAAATACTTTTTGAGGCAGAACGGTCCGTGACTACTCTGCGACGCGAAATGACTTTTCCTAAATATGGGGAGCCGGTCCGCGATGCGGAGCTAGTGCCCAGATTTGCCCGACTAATTTTCTTTTTCGTTTTCCAGCCCCAATTCGCCCAAACTCAGTTCTTTTTCCCAAATTCTTTTTAGATACAGATACCCAACAAATGTACCTAAGAACCTAACTCCAACCAACTCAATAACTTGACGTAATGATCTCAGAAACGTCTCAATTTCAGCCCAACTCAAGAACAATATCAAATTCAAGAATACATATCAAAAACATCAACTTTCAAACTCTTTTTAGAAGGATTCACGATGAAATAAACATATTTGGCACGTGGGTGAACTAACCCAACGTTATGAAAGCCTCACATACCTTGTAGGATTAAATCCTTGGCGAAATCAACACGAAAATCTCCAAGAATAGAAGGACTTTGAACTTTTCTTCTCCTTATCCTCTTTTCTCTTTTCTCCAAGCGCTAGCGTGAACTTCAACTTTTCTAAACTAGTCTAATTCTGATTAGACCCTAACTTAATTACCAAAAACGAAATAAAACATTTGGGCAAGGAAAAGACTAAAATACCCTTCCAAAATTCGGACTAGAATTTCCTTATCTAAACATCCCAACTTCCAAAGGGCATATCTCACTCATACGAACTTGGAATCGCGCAAACTCGGTGGTGTTGGAAATATTACTCCAAGATCGTTCCCACGATATCTGGAAACATGCCTAAATCCTCATGAGCTAGGAGTTATGGTTGTTTGAAGTTGACTAAAATTCATCCTTAACTTAACTTGAACAAATTTCCAGATTTTCATTATTTCCCAAAATCACTATTTCCAATTCTTGACTTCTTCCTAGTTATTTCAATTTGCGAGATGTTACAATATCTCCCCCTTGGGAACATTCGTCCTCGAATGAGATTACTCTTACTAGGCTAAGGTGTAACATCAAACATTCAGCTCAACACCCAACACACAATGCAATTATAACATGCTAACTTATAAATGAAAGAGTACTAAGAAGAGAATTAGTACCTTGATTTGGAATCTCTCCAGTTTCAAAGAGATGTGTATATGTCTTCTTCATATCTTCCTCAGCTTCCGAAGTAGCTTCCTCAATAAATTGGTTCCTCCAAATGACTTTGACTGATGCTACTTCCGTAGTCCTCAACTTGTGAACTTGGCGATCTAAAATTTGAACCGGAATCTCTTCATAAGATAAGCTATCCTTGATCCCAATATCTTCAGTTGGTATGATAAGTGAATGATCTCCCATGAACTTCTTCAACATGGAAATATGAAATATCGGATGAACCGTTGCTAACTCTTGTGGTAGCTCTAACTCATAAGCTACTTTGCCAATCTTCTTGGATATTCTGTAAGGGCCAATATACCGGGGACTAAGCTTTCCCTTCTTACCAAATCTCATAACGCCCTTCATGGGTGAAACTTTCAAATACATCCAATCATCTACTTCAAACTCTAACTCCCTTCTCCAAACAACAGTGTAGGATTTATGACGACTCTGCTCCATTTTCAACCTCTCTTGAATCACTTTCACCTTCTCCATAGCTTGATAAACCAAGTCTGGTCCTATCAACCCAACTTTACCAACTTCAAACCATCCAATAGGAAATCTGCATCTTCTCCCATAAAGAGCCTCATAAGGAGCCATTTGGATGCTGGAATGGTAACTATTGTTGTAAGCAAACTCAATAAGAGGTAGATGATCATCCCAATTACCTTTGAAATCAATTACACAAGCCCTCAAGATATACTCTAAGGTCTAAATAGTGCGCTCTGCTTGACCATATGTTTGAGGATGAAAAACAGTACTCAAGTTCACATTTGAACCCAAGCCTTTCTGGAATGACTTCCAAAACTGTGCAGTAAATTGTGCACCCCTATCTGATATAATCAAAACAGGGACTCCATGAAGACTTACCACCTCCTGAATATATAACCTGGCATAATCTTCTACTGAATGGGTAGTCTTTACCGGTAAAAAGTGGGCTGATTTGGTTATTCAATCCACAATCACCCATATAGATTTATGCTGCCTGTGAGACCTTGGCAAACCTGTGATGAAATCCACGTTTATCATCTCCCACTTCCATTCCAGAAGTTCTATATTCTGAGCCAAACCATAGGGCCTTTGATGCTCCACTTTAACCTGTTGGCAATTCAGACACTTAGCAACAATTCTGCAATGCCCTTCTTAATGCTACCCCACCAATAAACTTCTCTCAAACCACGATACATCTTTGTGGAACCTAGATGAATGGAATATCTGGAGCTATGAGCTTCATCCATGATCCTCTCTTGGAGTCCATCCACCATTGGTACACACAATCTACCTTGATATCTTAATACGCCATCTCCCCGTTGTTCAAAAGCTAATACTTTTTGCTTATGAACATTTGCCTTCAATTCAAGCAAAATAGGATCTTGGTCTTGCTTTTCTTTCACTTCTGACACTAATGATGATTCATCCCCATTCATCACCACTATTCCTCCTTCTGTGAAATCCATTAGTCGAACTCCTAAGCGTGCAAGTCTATGCACATCTTTCGCTAACTCTCTCTTTTCTTCCTCAACATGGGCGGTACTACCCATAGACAACCTGCTTAAAGCATCAACAACAACATTAGCCTTACCTGGGTGATAAAGAATATTCATGTCATAATCCTTGAGTAATTCCAACCACCTCATTTGTCTGAGATTAAGCTCTTTCTGAGTAAACACATACTGAAGGCTCTTGTGATCGGTGAACACATCCACATGAACACCATAAAGATAATGACGCCATATTTTTAAAGCAAAAACTACAGCAGCCAACTCTAAGTCATGGGTTGGGTAATTCTTCTCATGAAGTTTCAACTGTCTGGAGGCATAAGCTATAACTTTGCCATCCTACATTAATACGCAACCCAAACCAACTCTATATGCATCGCAGTTGTCACGACCCGAGAGTACCCCCTAGTCGTAACATGGCGTATTCGACCCCGAAGGGGTCTTATACGAGCCACATAGTCATTCATTGCATTCAATAATGAAAATAGTGCGGAATAAAAAAAACTTATTTACATCCA
>JAJOOB010002742.1:0-20274 GCA_029582485.1 Solanum tarapatanum
AACTTATTTACATGTAAAGCGTAGTGTAGTCACTATTATCGTGTAAATTTCCTATCCAAATCATTTACCCAATGATTTATCTCAACTTGTATGACGGTGACACCCCAAGAACTTTCTCCCATATTTGAATTTCTTGTTCACTTTTGCAGTTTTTACTACTAGTGATAAAACCCCCAATTGATAGTTGACACTTTTGTGTCACCCTCTTTAATTTACAATGTTTTTGTTCGTTAATGTCTTTAGCTACGACTTATAAGAACTAAATTTTATTTTTCAATTAATTCTTAAAATCAGTCCCTTGGGACACGACCCCAACCTTTAGTTGAGGTACTATATTATCGACGATCGTAGACACTCGTACCACAGGTTAGTGTCATTGGTAAAGATAAAATATCAAAATGGCACCGCTGTCGGGGAGGTATATACACCTTCTTGACCGGTTTCGAAACATAGACCACTAGACTGATGGCCTTAGAAGTGGGTCGACATGAGGTTCTGCCTGAAAGGGAGAACCCTATTGCCTCAAAAGAGTGAGTGAGCTATGGCATAGGGTAGTCTTCATGCGACAAGTGTGTTTCCGAGAGAAACCTATTTTCAATGGAGTAAATTGCCTGAGAAGGAACTGATATCCATCTAAACCTTAGTCTAGTCACTATTATCTTGTTAAGTTTTTATCGAAATCATATACCCAACGATTTGTCTCAACTTGTATTGCGCTCAAACCCTAAGAACTTTCTCCCATACTTGAATTTCTTTTTAACTTTTACAGTTTTTACTAGTAATGACAATACCCCCAATTCATAGTTGACACATTTGTGTCACCCCCTTTAATTTACAATGTTTTTGTTCGTGGATGTCTTTACCTACGACTAATTAGAACTAAATTTTATTTTTCTATAAATTCTCAAAACCACTCCCTTGGGACACGACCCCAACCTTTAGTTGGGTTACTATATTAACGACGATCGTAGACACCCATATCTTTGGTTAGTGTCGTTGGTCACGATAAGCATCAAAATGGCACGCTACCGGGAAAGTATATATAGCGTCTTGAGAGGTCGGGAAACCTAGACCACTAGACTGATGGCCTTAGGAGTTGGTCGACATGAGGTTCTGCCCGATAGGGAGAACCCTAGTCCCATATCCTAACACTCAACTCAAGAGAGTGAATGGGGTAAGGCGTAGGCTGGTCTTCATGCGACTAGTGTGTGTCCGAGAAGAACCTATTTTAAATGGGGTAAGTTGCCCGAGAGGAAACTACTTTCCATCTAAATCTTAGACTAGTCACTATTACATTGTTAACTTTTTATCGAAAGCATGTACCGAACGATTTGTCTCAACTTGTATTGCGGTCACACCCAAGAACTTTCTCCTATACTTGAATTTCTTATTTACTTTTTCAGTTTTTACTACTAGTGACAATACCCCCAATTGATAGTTGACACTTTTGTGTCACCCCCTTTAATTTACAATATTTTTATTCGTTAATGTCTTTAGCTACGACTAAATAGAACTAATTTTTTTTTTCCAATTAATTCTCAAAACCACTCTCTTGGGAGACGACTCCAACCTTTAGTTGGGTTCCCATATTATCGACGATCATAGACACTTGTACCATTGGTTAGTGTCGTTGGCCATGATAAGCGTCAAAGTGGCACCGCTGCCGGGGAGGTATATACTCCTTCTTGAGTGGTCGCGAAGCCTAGACCACTAGACTATTTGCCTAAAGAGTGGGTCGACATGATGTTCAGCACGAGAGGGGGATCCCTAATCCTATATCCTAACACTCCACTCAAGAAAGTGAGTGGAGTAAGGAATAGGCTGGTCTTCATGCGGGTGACCGGGAGGAACCCTTTCGAAACGAGGTAAATTGTGCGAGAGGGAACTTATTTTCATCTAAAGCTTAGTCTAGTCACTATTACCATGTTAATTTCCTATCGAAAGCATTCACCCAACGATTTATTTAAACTTGTATTACGGTCACACCCCAAGAAATTTCTCCCATACTTGAATTTCTTTTTTACTTTCGCAGTTTTTACTTCTAGTGAGAAAACCCCCAATTGATAGTTGACACTTTTGTGTCACCCCATTTAATTTACAATGTTTTTGTTCGTAAATGAGTTTAGCTACGACTAATTAGGACTGTATTTTATTTTTCTATCAATTCTCAAAACCACTCCCTTGAGACACGACCCCAACCTTTAGTTGGGTTACTATATAATCGACGATCGTAGACACTTGTACCGTTGGTTAGTGTCGTTGGTCACGATAATCATCAAAATGGCACCGCTACCAGTGAGATATATACACAATGTTGAGCGGACGCGAAACCTAGACCACCAGACTGATGGCCCTAGGAGTTGTTCGACATGAGGTTCTGCCCGAGATGGAGAACCCTAGTCCTATATACTAACACTCATCTCAAGAGAGTGTGTGGGGTAAGGTGTAGATTGGTCTTCATGCGACAAGTGGGTATCCGCAAAGAACCCATTTTAAATAGGGTAAGTTGGTTGAGAGGGAACTTATTTCCATCTAAACCTTAGTCTAGTCACTATTATCTTGTTAATTTTTTATCGAAAGCATGTACCGAACGATTTTTCTAAACTTGTACTACGGTCACCCCCAAGAACTTTCTCCCATACTTGAATTTCTTATTTACTTTTTCAGTTTTTACTACTAGTGACAATACACCCAATTGATATTTGACACTCATGTGTCACCACGTTTAATTTACAATGTTTTTCTTCGTTAATGTCTTTAGCTACGACTAATTAGAACTATATCTTATTTTTCTATTAATTATCACAACCATTCCCTTGGGATACGACCACAACCTTTAGTTGGGTTACTATATAATCGACAATCGTAGACACTCGTACCGTTGGTTAGTGTCGTTGGTCACAATAAGCATCAAAATGGCACTGTTGTCGAGAAGATATATACACCGTCTTATGCGGTCGCGAAACCTAGACCAGTAGACTGATGGCCTAAGGAGTAGGTCAACATGAGGTTCTGCCCGAGAGGGAGAACCCTAGTGCCATATCCTAACACTCAACTCAAGAGAGTGAGTGGGTAAGGCGAAGGCTAGTCTTCATGCGACAAGTGGGTCTCCTAGAGGAACCCATTTAAAAAGGGGTAAGTTGTTCGAGAGGGAACTTACTTCCATCTAAACCTTAGACTAGACATGATTATCTTACTAATTTTTTATCGAAAGCATGTACCGAACGATTTGTCTCAACTAGTATTGCGGTCACACCCTAAGAACTTTGTCCCATACTTGAATTTCTTGTTTACTTTTATAGTTTTTACTACTAGTGACAATACCCCTAATAGATAGTTGACACTTTTGTTTCACCCCCTTTAATTTACAATGTTTTTGTTCGTTAAAGTGCTTAGCTATGACTAATTAGAACTCTATTTTATTTTTCTATTAATTATCAAAACCACTTCAGTGGGACACGACCCCAACCTTTAGTTGGGTTACTATATAATCAACAAGCGTAGACACTCGTACCGTTGGTTAGTGTCGTTGGTCCCGATAAGAATCAAAATGGCACTGCTGCCGGGGAGGTATATACACCATCTTGAGCGGTCGCGAAACCTAGACCACTAGACTGATGGCCTTAGGAGTATATCAACATGAGGTTCTGCCCGAGAGGGTGAACCCTAGTCCCATATCCTAACACTCAACTGAAGAGAGTGAGTGCGTTAAAGAGTAGGTTGGTCTTCATGCGATAAATGGGTCTCCGAGAGGAACACATTTTAAAAGGGGTAAGTTGCCCGAGAGGGAACTTATTTCCATCTAAACATTAGTCTACTCACTATTATCTTGTTTATTTTTTATCGAAAGCATGTACCCAACGATTTGTCTCAAATTGTATTGCGGTCACACCCATAGAACTTTCTCCCATACTTCAATTTCATGTTTACTTTTATAGATTTTACTACTAGTGACAATACCCCCAATTGATAGTTGACACGTTTGTGTCACCCCCTTTAATTTACAATGTTTTTGTTTGTTAATGTATTTGCCTACGACTAATTAGAACTAAATTTTATTTTTTCTATTAATTTTCAAAACTACTCCCTTGGGACACGACCCCAACCTTTAGTTGGTTTAATATATTATCGATGATCGTAGACACTCGTACCTTTGGTTAGTGTCGTTGGTCACGATAAGCATCAAAATGGCACCGCTGCCGGAGAGGTATATACACCTTATTGAGTGGTCGCGAAGTCTAGGCCACTAGACTGATGGCCTAAAGAGTAGGTAGACATGAAGTTCAGTTCGAGTGGGGGAACCCTAGTCCCATATCCTAACACTCTGCTCGAAAAATTGAGTGGGGTAAGGCGTTGGCTGGTCTTCATGCGGCAACTGGGTGACAAAGAGGAACCCTTTTTAAACAAGGGTAAGTTGTGCAAGAGGGAACTTACTTCCATGTAAAGCATAGTTTAGTCACTATTATCGTGTAAATTTCCTATCCAAATCATTTACCCAACGATTTATCTCAACTTGTATGACGGTCACACCCCAAGAACTTTCTCCCATACTTGTATTTCTTGTTTACTTTTTTGCAGTTTTTACTACTAGTGATAAAACCCCCAATTGATAGTTGACACTTTTGTGTCACCCTCTTTAATTTACAATGTTTTTGTTCCTTAATGTCTTTAGCTATGACTAATTAGAACTAAATTTTATTTATCATTTAATTCTCAAAACCACTCTCTTGGGACATGACCCCAACCTTTAGTTGAGTTACTATATTATCGACGATCGTAGACACTCGTACCATAGGTTAGTGTCATTGGTAACGATAAAACATCAAAATGGCACCGCTGTCGGGGAGGTATATACACCTTCTTGACCAGTTGCGAAATCTAGACCACTAGACTGATGGACTAAGGATTGGGTCGACATGAAGTTCTGCTCGAGAGGGTGAACCCTAGTCCCATGTCGTAACTGTCCGCTCAAGAGAGTGAGTGGGGTAAGGTGTAGGATGGTCTTCATACGGCAAATGGGTGTCCGAGAGGAACCTATTTTAACCGGGGTAAGTTGTGCGACAGGGAACTTATTTCCATCTGAAGCTTAGTTAAGTCACTATTATCTTGTAAATTTCCTATTGATAGCATTTATCCAACGATTTATCTCTACTTGTGTTATGGTCACACCCTAAGAACTTTCTCCCATACTTGAATTTCTTGTTTACTTTTGCAGTTTTTACAACTAGTGACAAAACCCCCAGTTGATAGTTGACACTTTTGTGTCACCCACTTTAATTTACAATGTTTTTCTTCGGTAATGTATTTAGCTACGACTAATTTGAATTAAATTTTATTTTCCTGTTAATTCTCTAAACCACTCCCTTAGGACCCGACCCCAACCTTTAGTTGCGGTACTATATAATCGACGATCGTAGACACTCGTACCGTTGGTTAGCGTCATTGGTCACGATAAGCATCAAAATGGCACCACTGCCGGGGAGGTATATACACCGTCTTAAGTGGTCGCCAAACCTAGACCAGTAGACTGTTGGCCGTAGGAGTGGGTCGACATGAGGTTTTGTCTTAGAGGGAGAACCCTAGTGCCTCAAAAGAGGGAGTGGGCTAAGGCGTAGGGTGGTCTTCATGCGACAAGTGTGTTTCCGAGAGAAACCCATTTTAAATGGAGTAAGTTGCACGAGAAGGAACTCATTTCCATCTAAACCTTAGTCTAGTCAATAAGATCTTGTTAATTTTTTATCGAAATCATGTACCCAACGATTTGTCTCAACTTGTATTGCTCACAAACCCCAAGAACTTTCTCCCATACTTGAATTTCTTGTTAACTTTTACAGTTTTTACTACTAGTGACAATACCCCGAATTCATAGTTGACACATTTGTGTCACCACCTTTAATTTACAACGTTTTTGTTCGTGGATGTCTTTACCTACGACTAATTAGAACTAAATTTTATTTTTCTATAAATTCTCAAAACCACTCCCTTGGGACACGACCCCACTCTTTAGTTGGGTTACTATATTAACGACGATCATAGACACCCATATCTTTGGTTTGTGTCATTGGTCACGATAAGCATCAAAATGGCACGCTGCCGGGAAAGTATATACACCATCTTGAGAGGTCGCAAAACCTAGACCACTAGACTGATGGCCTTAGGAGTGGGTTGATATTAGGTTCTGCCCGATAAGGAGAACCCTAGTCCCATATCCTAACGCTCAACTCAAGAGAGTGAGTGGGGTAAGGCGTAGGCTGTTCTTCATGCGACTAGTGGGTGTCTGAGAAGAACCTATTTTAAATGGGGTAAGTTGCCCGAGAGGGAACTACTTTCCATCTAAACCTTAGTCTAGTCACTATTATATAGTTAATTTTTATCGAAAGCATATACCGAATGATTTATCTAAACTTGTATTGCGGTCACACCCAAGAACTTTCTCCCAGACTTGAATTTCTTATTTACTTTTACAGTTTTTACTACTAGTGAAAATAGCCCCAATTGATAGTTGACACTTTTGTGTCACCTCCTTTAATTTACAATATTTTTATTCGTTAATTTCTTTAGCTACGACTAATTAGGACTAAATTTTTTTTTCAATTAATTCTCAAAACCACTCCCTTCGGAGACGACTCCAACCTTTAGTTGGGTTGCTATATTATCGACGATCATAGACACTCGTACCGTTGGTTAGTGTCGTTGGCCACGATAAGCAACAAAATGGCACCGCTGCCGGGGAGGTATATACTCCTTCTTGAGCGGTCGCGAAGCCTAGACCAGTAGACTGATTACCTAAAGAGTGGGTCGACATGAGGTTCAGCCCGAGAGGGGGATCCGTAATCCTATATCCTAACACTCCACTCGAGAAAGTGAGTGGGGTAAGGAATAAGCTGGTCTTCATGCAGGTCACCGGGAGGAACCCTTTCGAAACGAGGTAAGTTGTGCGAGAGGGAACTTATTTTCATCTAAAGCTTAGTCTAGTCACTATTATCATGTTAATTTCATATTGTAAGTATTTACCCAACGATTTATCTAAACATGTATTACGGTCACACCCCAAGAACTTTCTCCCATACTTGAATTTCTTGTTTACTTTTGCAGTTTTTACTCTTAGTGAGAAAACCTCCAATTCATAGTTGACACTTTTCTGTTACCCCCTTTAATTTACAATGTTTTTGTTCGTAAATGAGTTCAGCTACGACTAATTAGAACTATATTTTATTCTTCTATTAATTATCACAACCACTCCCCTGGGACACGACCCCAACCTTTAGTTGGGTTACCATATAATCGACAATCGTAGACACTCGTACCGTTGGTTAGTGTCGTTGGTCACGATAAGCATCAAAAGGGCACTGCTGCCGGGGAGGTATATACACCGTTTTGAGCGGTCGTAAAACCTAAACCACTAGAATGATGGCCTAAGGAGTGGGTCGACATGAGGTTCTACCTGAGAGGGTGAATCCTATCCCATATCCTAACACTCGAATCAAGAGAGTGAGTGGGGTAAGGCGTAGGCTGGTCTTCATGCGACAAGTGGGTCTCCGAGAGGAACACATTTTAAAATGGGTAAGTTGCCCGAGAGGGAACTTTTTTCCATCTAAACCTTATTCTAGTCACTATTACCTTGTTAATTTTTTATCAAAAGCATGTACTGAACGATTTTTCTCAAATTGTATTGCTGTCACACCCCAAGAACTTTCTCCCATACTTGAATTGCTTGTTTACTTTTACAGTTTTTACTACTAGTGACAATACACTCAATTGATAGTTGACACTTTTGTGTCACCCCCTTTAATTTACAATGTTTTTGTTCGTAAATGAGTTCAGCTACGACTAATTAGAACTATATTTTATTCTTCTATTAATTATCACAACCACTCCCCTGGGACACGACCCCAACCTTTAGTTGGGTTACTATATAATCGACAATCGTAGACACTCGTACCGTAGGTTAGTGTCGTTGGTCACGATAAGCATCAAAAGGGCACTGCTGCCGGGGAGGTATATACACCGTTTTGAGCGGTCGTAAAACCTAAACCACTAGAATTATGGCCTAAGGAGTGGGTCGACATGAGGTTCTACCCGAGAGGGTGAACACTAGTCCCATGTCCTAACACTCGAATCAAGAGAGTGAATGGGGTAAGGCATAGGCTGGTCTTCATGCGACAAGTGGGTCTCCAAGAGGAACACATTTTAAAATGGGTAACTTGCCCGAGAGGGAACTTTTTTCCATCTAAACCTTAGTCTAGTCACTAGTATCTTGTTAATTTTTTATCAAAAGCATGTACTGAACGATTTTTCTCAAATTGTATTGCTGTCACACCCTAAGAACTTTCTCCCATACTTGAATTTCTTGTTTACTTTTACAGTTTTTACTACTAGTGACAATACCCTCAATTGATAGTTGACACTTTTGTGTCACCCCCTTTAATTTACAATGTTTTTGTTCGTTAATGTCTTGGGGACGACTAATTAGAACTATATTTTATTTTTCTATTAATTATCACAACCACTCCCTTGGGACACGACCCTAACCTTTAGTTGTGTTACTATATAATCAACATTCGTAGACACTCGTACCGTTGGTAAGTGTCGTTGGTCACGATATTCATGAAAATGGCACTGCTGCCGGGGAGGTATATACACTGTCTTTAGCGGTCGCGAAACCTAGACTACTAGACTAATGGCCTAAGGAGTGGGTCGACATAAGGTTCTGCCCGAGAGGGAGAACCCTAGTCCCATTTCCTAACACTCAGCTCAGGAGAGTGAGTGGGGTAAGGTGTAGGCTGGTCTTCCTGCGACAAGTGGGTCTCCGAGTGGAACCCCTTTTAAAAGGGGAAGTTGCCCAAAAGGGAACATATTTCCATCTAAACCTTTGTCTAGGCACCATTATCTTGTTAATTTTTTATCGAAAGCATGTACGCAATGATTTTTCTCAACTTATATTGCGGTCACACCCCAAGAACTTTCTCCCATAGATGAATATCTTGTTTACTTTTTCAGTTTTATAATACTATTGACAATACCCCCAATTGATAATGGACACTTTTGTGTCATCCCCTTCAATTTACAATGTTTTTGTTTGTTAATGGCTTTAGCTACGACTAATTAGAACTAAATTTTATTTTTTCTATTAATTGTCAAAACCACTCCCTTGGGACACGACCCAGACATTTAGGTGGGTTGCTATATTATCGACGATCGTAGACACTCATACCGTTGGTTAGTGTCGTTGGTCATGATAAACATCAAAATGGTACCGCTACCGGGGACGTATATACTCTTTCTTGACCGGTCGCGAAGCCTACACCACTAGACTGATGGCTTAAAGAGTGGGTCGACATGAGGTTCAGCCCGAGAGGGGGAACCCTAGTCCCATATCCTAACACTCCGCTCGAGAAAGTGAGTTGGGTAAGGCATAGGCTGGTCTTCATGCAGCAAGTGGGTGACCGAGAGGAACCCTTTTGAAACGGGGTAAGTTGTGCGATAGGGAACTTATTTCCATCTAAAGCTTAGCCTAGTCACTATTTTCATGTAAATTTCCTATCGAAAGCATTTACCCAACGATTAATCTCAACTTGTATTACGGTCACACCCCAAGAACTTTCTCCCATACTAGAATTTCTTGTTTACTTTTGCAGTTTTTACTAATAGTGAGAAAACCCCCAATTGATAGTTGATACTTTTGTGTCACCCCCTTTAATTTACAATATATTTGTTTGTTAATATCTTTAGCTACGACTAATTAGAACTATATTTTATTTTTCTATTAATTATCAAAACCACTCCCTTGAGACACGACCCCAACCTTTAGTTGGGTTACTATATAATCGATAATCGTAGACACTCAGACTGTTGGTTAGTGTCGTTGGTCACGATATGCATCAAAATGGCACTGCAACCGGGGAGGTATATACACCGTCATAAGCGGTCGCGAAACCTAGACCACTATACTGATGGCTTAAGGAGTGGGTCGACATGAGGTTCTGCCCGAAAGGGAGAACCTTAGTCCCATATCCTAACTCTCAGCTCAAGAGAGTGAGTGGGTTAAATCATGCGACAAGTGGCTGTCCGAGAGAAACCCATTTTAAATGGGGTAAGTTGCCCGAGAGGAATCTTATTTCCATCTAAACCTTAGTCTAGTAACTATTTCTTGTTAATTTTTTTATCGAAAGCATGTACCGAACGATTTGTCTCAACTTGTATTGCGGTCACACCCCAAGAACTTTCTCCCATACTTGAATTTCTTGTTTACTTTTACAGTTTTTACTACTAGTGACAATACTCCCAATCCATAGTTGACACTTTTGTGTCACCCTCTTTAATTTACAATATTTTTGTTCGTTAATATCTTTACCAATGAGTAATTATAACAATATTTTATTTTTCTATTAATTCTCACAACCACTCCCTTGGGACACGACACCAACCTTTAGTTGGGTTACTATATAATCGACGATCGTAGACACTCATACCATTGGTTAGTGTCGTTGGTCGCGATAAGCATCAAAATGGCGCCACAGCCGGGGAGGTATATACACCGTCTTAAGCGGTCACGAAACCTAGACCATTAGATTGATGGCCTTAGGAGTGGGTCGACAGGAGATTCTGCCTGAGAGCGAGAATCCTAGTCCCATATCGTAACACTCAACTCAAGAGAGTGAGTGGGGTAAAGCCATAGGCTGGTCTTCATGCGACAAATGGGGGTTCGAGAGGAACACATTTTAAATGGGGTAAGTTGCCCGAAAGGGAACTTATTTCCATCTAAACTTTAGTCTAGTCACTATTATCTTGTTAATTTTTTATCGAAAGCATGTACCCAACGATTTGTTTCAACTTGTATTGCGGTCACACCCCAAGAACTTTCTCTCATACTTGAATTTCCTGTTCACTTTTACAGTTTTTACTACTACTGACAATACCTACAATTGATAGTTGACACTTTTGTGTCTCCCCATTTAATTTACAATGTTTTTGTTCGTTAATTTCATTAGCTACAACTAATTAGAATTATATTTTATTTTTCTATTAATTATCAAGACCACTCCCTTGGGACACGACCCCAACCTTTAGTTGGGTTGCTATATTTTCGACGATCGTAAACACTCGTACCGTTGGTTAGTGTCGTTGGTCACGATAAGCATCAAAATGGAACAACTGCCGAGGACGTATATACTCCTTCTTGACCGGTCACGAAGCCTAGACCACTAGAACGATGGCCTAAAGAGTGGGTCGACATGAGGTTCAGCCAGAGAGGGGGAACCCTAGTCCCATATACTAACACTCCGCTCGAGAAAGTGAGTGGGGTAAGGCATAGGTTGGTCTTCATGCGGGAAGTGGGTGACCAAGAGGAACCCTTTTGAAACGGGGTAAGTTGTGCGATAGGGAACTTATTTCCATCTAAAGCTTAGTCTAGTCACTATTATCATGTAAATTTCCTATCGAAAGCATTTACCCAACGATTTATCTCAACTTGTATTACGGTCACACCTCAAGATCTTTCTCCCATACTTGAATTTCCTATTCACTTTTACAGTTTTTACTACTAGTAAAAATACCCCCAATTGATAGTTGACACTTTTGTGTCACCCTCTTTAATTTACAACGTTTTTCTTCGTTAATGTCTTTAGATACAACTAATTAGAACTATATTTTATTTTTCTATTAATTCTCAAAACCACTCCATCGGGACATGACCCTAACCTTTAGTTGGATTACTATATAATCGACGATCGTAGATATTCGTACCGTTTGTTAGTGTCGTTGGTCACGATAAGCATCAAAGTGGCACCGCTATCGGGGAGGAATATACATCGTCTTGAGCTGTCGCGAAACCTAGACCACTAGACTGATGGCCTTAGGAGTGGGTCAACATGATGTTTTGCCCGAGAGGGAGAACCCCAGTCCCATATCCTAACACTCAACTCAAGAGAGTGAATGGGGTAAGGCGTAGGCTGGACTTCATGCGACAAGTGGGTGTCCGAGAGGAACCCATTTTAAATGGGGTAAGTTTCCCAAGAGGGAGCTTATTTCCATCTAAACCTTAGTCTAGTCACTATTATCTTGTTAATTTTTTATCGAAAGCATGTACCGAACGATTTGTCTCAACTTGTATTGTGGTCACACCCCAAGAACTTTCTCCCATACTTGAATTTCTTGTTTACTTTTACAGTTTTTACTACTAGTGACAATATCCCCAATTGATAGTTGATACTTTTGTGTCACCCCCTTTAATTTATAATGTTTTTGTTCATTAATGTCTTTAGCTACGACTAATTAGAACTATATTTTATTTTTTTATTAATTATCACAACTACTCCCTTGGGACACGACCCCAACCTTTAGTTGGGTAACTATATAATCGACAATCGTAGACACTCGTACCGTTGGTTAATGTCGTTGGTCACGATAAGCATCAAAATGGCACTGCGGTCGGGGAGGTATATACACCGTCTTGAGCAGTCGTGAAACCTAGACCACTAGACTAATGGCCTAAGGAGTGGGTCGACATGAGGTTCTGCCCGAGAGAGAGAAACCTAGTCCCATATCCTAACACTCAACTCAAGAGAGTGAGTGGGGTAAGGCGTAGGTTGTTTTCATGCCACAAGTGGGTGTCCAAGAGGAACCCATTTTAAATGGGGTAAGTTACCCAAGAGGGAATTTATTTCCATCTAAACCTTAGTCTAGTCACTATTATCTGGTTAATTTTTTATCCAAAGCATGTACCCAACGATTTGTCTCAACTTGTATTGCGGTCACAGGCAACCCCACGAGCCTTCCCACGGGTCATGGTCTTCACCACGAGCCGTGAAGTGGATAGTGAAGGGGAGCTTTCTTAGGGAAGCCTTAGGAAGGCTACTACCACACCACCACGGGGTGTGGTGGTGAGCAAGGGTCATGAAGACCCTCGTGGTCATGGTGGGCAGTGCCTTGGCCAATTCGGGGCAGCCTTACCCCTTGCCTAATTTTCCTTGGCTCTTGCCCTTCTCCCTTGACGTTAACCCTCACGCTTAGAAATAGTTGGCCTACTAAACTACGTGGTGTAACACTTTTTATGTTGTCTTGGTACTAACTTAGCTTCCATAGGTACCATAGCTCAAACACAAGCTATTAGCTACACACGAGGGACCATGTCCAAGTCAGTCGCCCCCTCCAAACGTATGATAAAGGTGGACAATGATACAAATTATGTCCCACCTGCCACCAGGGTCTCCCCTACGGCCCTCTGCACTACTAGGAATAGAGCCCAGTATGGGAAATAGAGCCCAGTCTGAGGAGGGGCAATACAGATTAGAGCACAGGCTGGCTCAAAGTCGCAGTCTGGCTCTAGTTCTAGTAGCAGTACCGCTTCTTCATCTGATGCTGATAGAACAGGTCAAGAAACCAAAACCACTAGATTGCTGGCCTATGGAGGGGGTCGACATGAGGTTTAGCCCAAGAGGGTGAGCCCTAGTCCCATATCCTAACACTCAGCTCGAGAGAGTGAGTGGGGTATGGCAGAGGCTGGTCTTCATGCAGCAAATGGGTGTCCGAGAGGAACGCATTTCAAATGGGGTAAGTTGCCGGAGAGGGAACTTATTTCCATTTAAAGCCTAGCCTAGTCACTATTATTTTGCAAATTTCCTATCGAAAGCATGTACCCAATAATTTATCTCAACTTGTATTGCGGTCACATCCCAAGAACCTTTCCCCATATTTGATTTTCTTGTTTATTTTGCTGCTTTATCACTTGTTACAAAACACCCATTTCATATTTGACACTTTCGTGTCACCCCCTTTTATTTACCATATTTTTTTCGTTAATATCTTTAGCTACGACTAGTTAGAATGTAAATTATATTTTTCTATCAATTCTCAAGACCGCTCCCTTGAGCGGTCTTCGACGTATATGCACCACAGTTTTGCTTCACCCTATGTTTTACTTTTGATTTTTGTCCATTGAGGGCAATTGCACCTTATTTTGTTGTGGGTTTGGTAAATGGAGTGTGAGTGACAGGGTGAAGTCTGAGTAACCCGACTTATAATCCTCCATTGGGGTTTTCTTGCCTGTGTTCTTTTCTCCCAAAGAGCTGTCTTATTATATGTTGAACCGGCATGTTTAGGATTGTCTGTGTAGAAGTACGTACACGAAGGAAAGCATGATGGCATAAAAAAAATGAAATTGATACCCGTCCAAAAAGTTTGAAATGTGCTACATCTTTAGGCTTGATGAGTTGAATGTGTTGGATCTCAATATGACATGATAAGGAACCGGTTTGACCTCATGACTTAAGCTAAAACTTGAACCGGGTAGTCTAATAATATGATAATGAAACAATGTGCCAAGTGTGTGTGAGAAAAGTTTGAATGTTCATACAGTTTGTGTCAATCTAGAACTTGCCCCGTTGGTCCAGCTAAGATAATCTAGGCTAGAAGTTGGGAAATGATCATATGCCCTTGTTCAAATAAGTCCACTCAAGCCCAAAATGATCCAACCAAATGAAAAAATGTTCCCTTTGATCCAAATGTTTGAGATTAATATAGACTTCTTCTTTCAACACATATAACTCACCTTCCCTAAAATAATTGTTTTGGCACAGATTCCTCTGTGGACATGTGCACCTTGACTTAGGCCAAAAGCCTAAGTTGAGAGTGGCTATGAAAAAGGAAACACTTGAGGGTGGCTATGAAAAAGGAAACAGAAAGAAAAAGGGTATGAAAAGAGTTTTGTGTTGAAGAGAGAAAAAGAAAAGAATAGATAGAAAAAGATGTGACTTTATTCAAATGAAGCAAAAAGATGAATGACAAAAGTTCTGAAAGAAACAAAGAAAAATGAAGCAAAAGAAAAAGAAAAAGAAGAAAAGTGAAAAATACGAGCAATAAAGTCAACAGTCACATCTGTGTTGAAGAGAGTCAAGGGAAAGAAAATAAAATGAAAGGATGTCAAGAATAGGTTGAGAAAAGAAGTAAAAAGCCAATGTAATGTCTAGGAGGACAGAAAGTCACTAAAAAGTACCCATATGTACCATACCTGACCCTGAGCCTACGTTACAAGCAAAAAATACAAGCTATAAAGTCAAAAGTCATATTTTGTTTTCTGTTTTATTTAGGATTTGTTTTCTATAAATTGGAGTTATAAACCTCATTTTTTGGGGTTAGACATTATTGTATACTTTTAGTTTTGGTCGTTTGGAAATTATTTTGTAAACTCTTAGCATTATAATTTGCGGAAGTTGGTTAATACGATTTTCACTTTAAATTTCAATTCAAGATTTGGGTTTTCATTTATTCTCCTTGTAAGTTCATGAATTCTTTTTACCCAATTATAAATTGTATTCTTTTAAGCATGAGTAGCTAAATCCAACTAGGGTTGTGGGAACCATGAGCAATTAACAAAGTATGAATAATAATTAAGTAATTCTAGAATAGCGTTTATGCATGTATTATTAATACTTTCGTTTAGAAGTCTTTTTAAAGGTTGCAAACATTAGAAATCACCTCATTCTTACTTGCCGAACTAAGGAGATAATGAATGAGAAAAGAATTAACAACAGAGATTTAGTGGATGCTATCTAATAATCTAATGTCAATTAGAGCGAGAGTGAAAACTAAGTCATACATTGATGTGATGTCTAATCTGGGGGTGAAGGTAAGGGTTAGTAACGCGTACACCCATAGTCTAGCCAAAGTGCAAGGTGAAATTCCGTACTTGGAGGACCAATCACTTAGGGAAACCTAACTTACCAACTTTGCATGTAAAACACTAGGAAAGTAATACTATTATTTGGATTACTGTGTTAAGAGCCTATGGGGAACACATATGCCCTAGTTTCTCTCTTATATTCATTTCTAAAACTAATAATCTTGCTTACTTGTTAGTTAATCAACAATCTGTTACTTGCCTACAAAAACCCCCCCTTTTCTTTACATGTCTCATAAATCGTTTTACTAAATGGATATAAAAGTGAGTTAAGTTTAAGTTTTAACCATATTGCTCGTGGGATCAACCCCAACCTACAAGTTGGGTTCTTTACTTGATAACGATCGCTTATAATTCTTTAGGGAGGTGTAATTTGAGCATATCAACTACTGCAATATATGATTTGGTAGCCCATGGGTTGGACAGTGAAGTACCAACTTCTTAAACTTCAACCGCGTCTCATGGATAGGTTCATCTTCCATGCGTTAGAAACCTTGGATACTATCCCTCAGTGTCATTATCCTTGATGTGGGAAATAATCTCACATGGAACGTTGTGGTAAGCTCATCCCCAGAGGTGATTGAATGCCTCGACAACTCAGGGAACCATTTACTAGCCTCACCCATCAAAGAGAATGGGAACTACCTGAGACGGCCTGATTCTTGTGATACGTTCTTGAATGAGAACGGGCCACAAACATCCATGAAGTCCGAATATGCTCATGTGGTGAACCAATCCTCCATATAATCCCTTCATTTGCAGTAGCTGTAGCATTGTGCTAGTGACATGGAAGACGACATTCCTTTCAATTGGAGGTAGACGTATTACACCCACACCACCCAATGTAATTGGGTCATTTACATCATTGAGGTTCCCAATATTGCCTTGATGGCCCACTTGGCTACCATTACTTCCGTTTACACTCATCTCTTTCTCTGTCCAAAACAAGCAACACAAAACAAAAACTAAAGTAAGTTGATTCAACTATAACCAAGAAGATCACAATTCAACTTCAATAAAAGAATTTCAAACAACACCAATCCCCAGCAACGACACCATTTTGATTAACGTTTCAAGCACACCTCATCCAATTCTAGGTGCAAACGATCGTTAAACAGTATAAAACCCAATGAAGAGTTGGGGTCGAACCCATATGGACCAATACGTGTTCAAGTTCAGTTATGAAGTACAAATGTGTTTTAGATAGTTATAGGAGTAGAAATTATCGAAAAATACTTGTAAACAAGTTTAAAGGGGTGACAATGAATGTCATATGGGGAGTTTTGGTTTACAATTATGAACTACAACGCAATCAAATAACAATATAGAGAGCAATTCTAAGGGATGTGATCGATTATAGGCAAATCTCACTATATGGGTAATTGAAACTACTAATAAATAGCTAAATATCAGTGGTTAGGCTAGACTATGAATGAAATAGTTTTCTCTTGAACAACTATCACATTTCAACTTATTTCTTTCGAACATCAACAAGTTTAACAATTAAGAAAAGACCACAACCTTAACACATCATGTCTCTCGAGCAAGATGGGTAGGATTAGGTTTAGGATTCACTCTCTCGAGCTGAACTCATATCAATCCAATACCTACAAACCATTAATGAAGAGCTTTGGTCCCAAAACCTCTCTCTGAAAAAAGCTAAGAACTCAAAGTTAGAACTGCATTTGCAACTACAATTCATAGATTAAAAGACAACTAATGATTAAACCAACTTCAATGTAGAATTTAAATTAGTAATTAACAATAGCCATAACCTAATTCAACCCATAATCACATCCCAAGAATTGTGGTTTTAGCCACACATCATAAAAATAGAGAAACGATTACCAAATACATTTGCCATGATCTGGGTAAATGTTCCCAAGTCTTTACAATGGTCCAAATTAAAGAAATTTAGAAACGCACTTGAAAATCCTTAAAATTAAGCTTAGAAATCCTCAATGTCTACAAAAAAAACTACAAACTAAGAGAAAACTTAACTGTAGAATGGGTACTGCAATATCTGGGTCAGAACTTCTCAAAATCCCTTTTAAAAACCAATTTATAGTTTACCAAAATTTAGCATGAAAGTCCATTAGGCGAGATAAGTCTGGATCGTCGACTGATTTGACGATCCTCCCTTTGGTTTCCTCAATCGCTATTTTGCATTGGTTCTTAGCATCCTAGATGCTATAACTTTGGGTGATCAAGCATGTTGTCGCGGAACTGATCGATTATTCCCCGAATGCTCATTTATGTTGCCGAGTTGGTTACTTTCCCCAGGGTTGGCACATTGGAAGTTTAGGCGAGCTAAAGAGCTACTCGGCGAACCGCTAAGTGGTCTTGGCGATCACCATGATCACTTTTCTCCACTTCTTCAGCTTGTTTTGTTCCTTTTTGCTTGTTAGTGTCCTTGCCTTGCTCCTTAGCTCACATACCTGAAAATCAAGGCTTTAACATCAGTTTATAGCATAAATTAGGACTTTGAGAATACTAAAACTATGAAAACAAAGCCCTAAATGAGTCCAAATCTCGGACTCATCACACTTCTCACAAGGTTGGCCACAAAGAGGTATGTAGTCACATAGGCTCACTCTTCAAAAAAAGTTGCCTAAGATCATGTCTATTCCTTACATCACTCAATCAACCAGACTAACATGTTAAATTCTAGGTGTCATCAAGCACAATGTTCACAATCTCACCACATAAGGCATTGATGCAATTATCATACAAGTGTCCACACTTTCTAGCTAGCGTGCAATTTTCATCACAAGAGGCTCATTCGACAACCGGCTAGTCACAATGAGATGATAAAAGTTCACATATTGCCAATGTAACTTAGTTTGCCTAATTGTGGCCGCACATTGATTTTGTTCAATTAAGAGCACTATTCAAGTCATCAGTATTGACCACAACAGACACTCAAATTTGTACAAGAACAACCACAATCACTTACAAAAGAGGTGGAATTTTTTTAAAATTTGGTTAAAAATCTTTTTCTATCAAAACAATGGGACACAATTTATCAAAAACCACAATTCCATAACCAAAATGTAAATATAAACCAATAAGCTCAATTTTCAGTAAACAACCCACAAAAGAGATAGGTATGGAAATAACTCACCCCACCAACAACATATGCAGTTGTCCTCGTCCTCAAGTGCAACTAAATACAAAAAATGGTGCAAAAAGTGACAAAGAAGGAGGTAAGACAATCATCCTGCTAGGATAAGCTTGGGGTGAAATCTACATATCCACAACTCCCTATGTCTGGGCATCAGTGTCTGGCATCCTTGGCTCCATTGGAGACCATCATGGAAACATCCCTCAAAGAGGCCTGTACAGCTGTATGCACCATGGCTCCCTCAAGGTCTGCAAAATCATCATAGACAGTCACATCAGTCACACCTAGCTACTCCTCATTTGTCTCAGTATAAGACTCAGCAGCAACATCTTCAGCTCTAACCTCATCTCCAGGGGTAGCCGGAGGCACCTCAGAACAAGCTGGAATATTTGTGCTCAGGTCAGCTGGGATCTCTATCGTTCCAAACAGTGATGTAAAATCAGTGGACTTCAATTGGTCTACATCTCTCCTCAACCCAGTAATATCAGCCTTCAAGGTTGTCACCTCTTCTGTAGCACCTCGGCTCTGCTCACAGGTTACGACTCTAATAGTAAGGGAATCTAGTGCCAACTTGTGATCTCTGATCTCAGCCCTAAGGAGTGTCAAAGCAGCAACAATGGTCGTCTCAATCATCCCAGAAATAGCATCCTCTAATCGGTAGGCACGCACATCGGTAGAATGGGCAAACTGGGCCATCTTGAACAGTATCTCCCGGTTGATCGGAGGTCGGGGAGAAAAAATAGTAGTAGCAGATCTTAGGGGAAACGGTACAACAGAAGTACCAGGAGTCTTAGAAGTAGTAGATCTAGAAGTACCTGAAGGCCCAATAGCCTGAGGGGGCATCATTGCCTCTATCGGCAACATGTCAACATCAACCTCCGGGGAAGTATCTGCATGTACTACCCTCCTACTATCAGCCTCATTCCTCTGGTATTCGGCCTCAATAATCCAGATGTTAGTAGATGAGGTAGGTGTCACCTCAACATACATCTTCTCATCTGTAGGAATACAGACTCGTTTTCACAGTTCGATGATCAACACCGGGAATGGAAGCGTAGTATGTCTCTGCTTGGCCCTTATGGCTATCTCCTATTCAATCAGCTTCCCTAAATTTATCTCATGTTGACTAATGATAGTCCCTAGACAATCTGCCTTCGGGTGTCTGAGGATAGACTCATTTTGGGACGACATGATTGTGCTACTGATAAACCCAAACCAGTACCTAGCTACCACATTAAGATCTTTCTTCTTTATTGGCGCTCTAGCCTCAATCCATCTAGAGGTGACACCGAAGAAAAGGGGTGCAAGCCAACTTGTTATTCTCTTTACGTAAGTTCATGATTTCTTTATCTACAATTATGAATTGTGTGCTTGCCAATATGAGTAACTAAATCCACAACTAGGGTTGTGGGAACCATGATCGATTAACAAAGTATGAATAGTAAATAAGCAATTCTTGATTAGTATTTTGCAT
>JAJOOB010002743.1:0-22192 GCA_029582485.1 Solanum tarapatanum
TGCAACAAAAATAATTGGTAAATGCAATGGTTTATAACCATTGGCGTAGAACGTATATTATAATGGGCAACTTCTTTTTTACAATGGTTGTTTTTTTTTAATGATAAAATAATAATTTACGTGATCTATTGCAACGACATATTTTACCTATTGCAATGTTCTAACAACATATTGCAATGACTAATTTTACCTAATGCAACGGTTCTAACAACATATTGCAATGGTCTATATGAAATAGCAATCAAGGTTGTAAATCACTATTAATATCTATATAATAAACTATAATACAAAATGAAAATAAAATAATATATATATATATATATATATCATTAGTCCTTCCAACCATTTTCATAAACATTTATAATTTAAAATATCCAACAAGAGTTAGAGGAATAATATACCCTTAAAAGTAAATTATATGTTGCATGTTTATAGTGGATCTTATTTTATATGTATCTAAACCCACTAATGATATTATCTACTTTAGATTTATGTTTATATGGCTTTAGAATGATTTTTTTTTATGTCAAATATATCCAATCATACCCAAGAATTCCTCTTAACACTACACCACTGAATCTCCTTTTCAGGGATAGCCAACATATCTCTCGTACATATTTTGTAATTTTGTTGATGTAGAATTTGCTTATATCATTTGAGTGGATCTTGGGTTTAAAATGTCATCTTCTTTTAAGTATTTTGCAAAGGTGACATGCATAACAAGAGAATACTCTAATTATACACTAGATGAAGAAAAATTACATCAAGGTCTAAAATTGCTTTATTATTTTACTTTGTATTCTTATTGCAAGCTCGGGTATTGACTGTTTAAATCTCAAAAGTATTGAATTTTAGATATCATATACACAATACATCATTTCCATGAATGAACTTCGACATTAAGACTTGTGTAATATAATACTCCCTCTGTTTAAAAAAGAATGATCTTGTTTGACCTGACACGGAGTTAAATAAAATAAAAAAGGTTTTTCAATCTTGTAGTTCTAAATTAATGTTTTCTCAAATGAACCAAAATACCATTTAATATTGTGTCCTTAAACATACCACACGGAAAGTTAAAATTAAAATGTTGCCAAAAAAGGAAATAGATAATTCTTTTTTAAACCGAGGAGTACCCCACATGATTGCAAACACAATAAGTCTTCAAATGAAAAAATACAAAGAAATAATAGAACATCCATAGTCTCCACATTACCTAAAAGAAGAACTCCATAAAATATAAAAAAATTCAAGCATAAAAGGAAAGTAAAAGTCTCTGAAATTGTTTGAAATATTAAACTATAAACCCATAAACATAACCAAGATAATGGGTTCTACTGTTCAAATTCTGAATCTGCCTCTGAACACAAGTTACACATCTTGACCATGAGGTGCTACGATGACTTTTGCTCTTGGTGATGCTTTTAAGGACATGCTCAATTCTTCATACAAATTCAATACCTCAGCTACATCAAGTTCATCAGAAGGTTCAACAATCATCCTTGAAAGTGAAGGGGAATATGCCAATATGAGCTTTAAGAAAAGGAGTTCAAATTGTGTCCCCTCAAACTCTCTTAGCTCCACAAATTCAAGCTTCTCAAATTGTTTGTCAACACAATTTGGATCTTCCAAATAATGTGTAACTTCATCTATGTTTCCTTCACTCAAGGTATTGACAACCTATAAAAATTCATATGGTGCAAAAAGACCAAAAAAAAAGGTTAGTATTTTTTACAAATTCCATAACCATAAAATATTACTTGTAGATATTTTTTAATTTTTATAACCTAATATTGATAGTGTATAAAATTCATTACGTTGTCGGTACATATATAGGTTAAACTCTAAAAATGTAGAGTACTTAACTCACCGAAAAGTATCTACTGGTAACCAAGTTAAACTTGTAATATTAAAAATAAGATATATTACCTACTACAACATGTAACGGTTACCTACAATCAGTGTATATATAACTTAAACTCAATTTTAAATTGTTGAAAGCGAGAAAACATTACATCTATCTCCAGTGAGTGTAAGTTGGGAGAACTTCGAATCAAGGAAAGAACACCAGAGACTTGGTTTAGATCCATAAATCTCACACACAATGTTACATGCTCCAAATGGTAGGGTTTGGATTGAAACCTTTTCGGAATGATCTCTGCACCCAAATGCTTAGTAAAAGAAAAAAAAAGGCAAAATGCATTAATGGTTAAGTATATATGATAAGCATAGTAACACTTATTGAGAATATTATAATAAAGAATATTTAAATATGTCTTGATCATATTATAATCACCTGAATGCAAGAATTACTCAAAACAAGCCTTGTTAGGTTAGAGCACAAATAAAGAAGACGCGACCATGTAATGAACCTCTCTTGCTCATAACTTTTTGATTCTTCACAGACATCTAATACCATGAACAACTCCCTAGCATTTGACAAGTTATCAAAAAAACTTGCGTGAATGTCATGACTATCATGAACAGTCAAGAACTGGATCCTAGGAGCAGATATGGTGAGGAAATGAACGCCATTGCAAGCAATGAACGTTAAAGAGTAAAGTAATGGGGTATTCAAGACATAATTGGCTTTGTCCGGGTAAAATTTGATGAACTTTAAGGTCAATTCAAGGAGATTTGGGACTAATGCTTTGGGAGAAGGTAGTTTAACTATGAAATTTGTGACATCTAGATATGTGAGAGTTGGACAATCAAATACACAAAAACGCAATGTTTAACGTTTGCGTTTGTGATTTTTTAGGGTAAGTTCTTTGACGCGTTTACTTGTTACACATAACAACCAATGGTCAAGGTCCCTATCATTACAATCAATAGTTGACAAATCAAGGAAAAATTTGACTAGGGATCCAACATGCTGCAAGAGAATGTTGTCAATCATATTACTAAAACCATTTTCAATCAATCCTATAGTACCACTTTTCTCTTCAAAGAACTCCCAATCTAGAATTAGTATTGGATGCATAGTCCAAAAATGTACCCACTTCTTGGACAAAACACATGTTTTTACCAATTCTTGAAATGACATATCCTTGAATATTTCATCGAGGATATCCCTGGGCAAATCAGAGATTTTGTCTATCTCATTTTCATCAACGATCACTTCTGTACCACGATTATTCATGTTCACCATTCTCTACATAAAATAAGTCAAACTTTAGCCTATATTTTAAGAAAACAAAGATAAGACGTATCTCAAAGTTATAGATTAAAGGTCTTCAAAAATTCTTTGTAGTCCTAATAGGACTTTATTTTATATATAAGAAGAAAACGATATTAGATAGTAAAATGTCTGAAATATTTGTCACGTACACAATTTATTTATACTCAATATCTACCTATATATAATTTATTTTAAAAACAAAAAAAGATTCCAGACACGTAGAGGAAATCCACACAAAATTGGTACCTCTTAAATCTAGATCTGAAATTTAGATCATAAATTAAATTGTTCAAAAAAATGGAAATAACATAGCTTTTATGTTTGTGCATATTAAAAAGATTGTAGTCACCTCTTGTTAGATCTAATGAATTTCACTTGCATGACTATGTTAGATCTGAATCTATGGAATTTACATACAACTTATATAGAAAATCATTTCTAAAATTTTGTTATTAATAAGGATTCCTTTTATTTTGATATTTGAGATATACACACAAAACTTCATAGACCATCCAAAAGAATTTATTTATAACTATTGAACATAGAAAATCATTTTTGAAAAATTAACAACAGAAAAAAGAATCAGTGAAAAACAGTAGCTTAGTGAGATTGTACAAAAAATTCTAATTTTTACATCTAAAAATTCAATGAAGTTATACCTCAAGATTTTCTTGCATCACTTGAATGGAAGAACCTTGGTGTTTTTTTTATACTTTTAGAGTGTAAGAACACAATAAGTTGTCAAAAATATATGCCACACTAATTCTTTGTCAAAAAGAAACATAATATATTCACTTTGACTTTTGAATTGTTTTTTATATAATTTTAGAATCCCCCATTTAAAATGTAGATAATTTTTCTCTCTTGAAGATAGTTTCTATTATAAAACTTGACTTCTTGAATATATACTTAATTTTTTTCAGTCATTCAACTAATTTGAATATATTTATTACATCAACCATCTTACTTAAATTGGTTATTTAACATCTGATTATCACATATTTTTTAATTACATATATTTGGTAATATTTTATGATCAAGATCAATCCCTATTTTTTAGTTCTTAATATATGAAACTACATATTAAAACGTAATTTAATGATCCAAAATCTGAAGGGTCGTGATGACTCTTTACTAACCTTCCATTAGATAAGTCAATTTATTTCCGAAATACTAAAATCAATTAATCATACGAAAATAAATGAAATAGTGATAACAAGTCATAACTTAGCTTTCATATAAGTATATAAATGTGGGAAATATCATTACTAGAAGAGTGAATACAAGTTAAATATAACTTTTTAAATAGAATATACTATCTAAAATGATACAAGACTAAAAGGTAAAAGATAAAGCTTAGAGTTGACCATGGTAATATTTGGTAGACAACTTCGAATTGGTGATTTGATGTTTCAACAAATTTGTAATATATTTTATGATTTATTTGAATATTTGGTTTTCTAGATGAGTTTGATGGTTGAAATAGAGAATTTTTCATAGATGATGCACCAATTATTGGTGTAATTGAGTTTCTTCTCCATACTCACAAGGGCTAGATCACATTCGTAAAGAATAATTGTAGGTTTGTGTCGCATTCGCAAAGCATAAAGTTTGTCAATTCTTGATGAGGAATATTGTAATGGGTTAGATCGGATCGGATCACTTGATCACATTCGCAGTTGTGATCTACATTCACAAAAAGCAATTAAGACATGGATGAAATAAATCTCCAATTTGAACACAGACTTCATTTGAAGATTTTGCGAGCTTGGTAGCTTGATTTTGGTAATTTTTAAGAAGGAATTGCTCATTTCATCTCAAGGTAAGAATCTAACTCTAAACTCGGTATTTTTCCCTTTATTATATTGTTTGTTTCTTGATTTAATTCATATTGGTGTTAGAAATTAGGCTTTTTGAACCTAAAATTGAGGAGTGATATTTTGATGAGTTGAAGTCCGTTTCGAGCTTGGATTTTGATTAAATATCATAATTTTGACTCCTATGTTATCAATAACTAATTTTGAAATAAAATTAATTCTCTGACCTTGCAGGCTTGGGGTTGACTTTTTGAGTTCATAATGAAATTATGATAATATATTTATCAAGAGACTCGTATACTTATTTAGAATATGTTCTTGATAGATTGAGAGTATATAGACTACTAAAAAAAGGTATATTTGTAAGGGTTTATGTCATGTTTTCTCAGCCTACGGGGATGTTATAGATTACTCTCTTATATTTTTCTTAGGGGAAGGGGGTGATTTATTATATCAAGTATATATGCTATGAATTAGATGTATTGGTTGACTCCGTAACATTCCAAAAATTTCTAAGCTAAGACCCGAACCATTCTTTATTTGAATATAAAATCATATCGGGTGATTCTTAAATTGTTCATATGTGTAAAGGTCATATCTTTGGTGTTCGAATGGATTTGGGTATGCCTTAAGGTCATAAGAACCCCCTATCACAAAGTTGAGTTGAAAGTTTCATTACCGATTAAATTTTGACAAAAGATTTTACTTAGGTCAACTTCAAAAGATCATACCTCTCATCACATAATGAACTAGGTGGCCCACAACCTATCAAATTGAAGGTATATGAGTCCTATTTCCAACTCCACCAAGTTTGACTCATTTAGAGTTTAGAGTAAAAAGTTATGATCATTTTACCAGAGACTGCCATATTAGAGTTATCTGAGTTGGTGAACTAAGGATCCAATCTACAGGCCATAGATTGAACTACGACCCATACTGTCAAACCATCAAAAACTCTAAATTTTGGGGTCCAATTCCTATGGATCCATTCTACGGTCCGTAGGATCTTCTACGGGCCATAAGAACTTCTACGAGCCATAGTTTGGACTCGCAGAATGGACTTTTGAGCCCAAATATAGTATAAAGTCTACGGATTGGATATATAGTCCGTACAACCTTATACAAAGTTCATAGATTTGACCCGTAGAATGAAATTTTGAGCCTTATATTTCAATATAAATTCTATATATTGGATCTACGGTCTGTAGAACAAACCACGAACTGTAGATGGACCCGTAGAAGGTTTTTCGTAAGTATTAAGAAGGGTAGTTTAGTCTTTTCCCACCCCTTCTAAGCCTAAAACATGGCCCTTTTTTTACCTAATTAATGTTCTAAGCAGTGTTAAAACATTATTTTACGTTCTTTAACACTTCAAAGACTTAGATCAAGGATTTAAGAGA
This sequence comes from Solanum tarapatanum, assembly GCA_029582485.1. Lineage (NCBI taxonomy): Eukaryota > Viridiplantae > Streptophyta > Magnoliopsida > Solanales > Solanaceae > Solanum > Solanum tarapatanum. The sequence continues at coordinate 6,399 of JAJOOB010002743.1, forward strand.
AGAAAATCTAGGATTTTGTAACGTTCTCTCAATTTCGTCGATTTCACCAAGAACCTTGTTCTTTCAGGTATGTAAGGCTATAATAGTGATGGAGTGAGTTCGTACTCTCACCCTACATCTACTTTCTATCAGTAAACGAGTAATGTTGGGTTCTATCCTTAGTTTTGAGTATTCCTGAGAAGAGATGTTGTGGAATTTTGAGTTGCTATATATAATGCATTGAGATTTTTGAGTTGATTGTTCATGTCTATATTTCAGCATTAACCTTGTTATTTGAGTATTCATTGAGTAATTGTTGAGAATCTTTTTAACCAAACAATTATCTTAAATTGATTTTTTAAGAAAGTAAAGATGAGTTCTGAGGAAAGTTTAAAGAGACATTTTCAGTAAAGTTTAAGGGAACTATTGATTTCCAAATTAATCATTTTTATATTGAGAATAGATAAAATTCTATTTCTAAATGATTAATGAGTTCAGAGTTATTTTAGAGCAATTACCTCTTTGAAGAAGATATTTGAACAATTACCCCAAATTGAGAAAGAGTATATTTTATACATTTGAGCATGAATATACATATTTATTGGGAGTAGTATTGAGCACCGATATAGGGATGAGTTCAGAAAACGCACATTCCTCATAAAGCATGTAGCCAACATGGGTAAAGGATCATACTGTTTACATTACTCCTTATTGCTTTCAAGTAGAGCTTTAGTAGATATACTTAGTTGAGTTGTTCTATACCTCAGCAGGGTATATGACAATTTTTGTGTGTGTGTGTGTATATATATATATCCCTATTTATAAAAGTAAGAAATCAAATTAAACTAGGATCAGGAACCACTATAACCAACAAATCTTAATTAAACATGAATAAGTAAAATCATAAATAACAAATCCTAAACACTTAGGATTCCTACTCCAACTTTGAATTATTATTTCCATCATTCTCCCGTAATTCAAAGTTGTATACTCTTGTCTTTTTCTTCTTGTCATTGTTGTTGAATTGGCGAACTTCTCTTCAATCTTATTTTATTTTTTCTTGGTTGTGTTGGAGCACCTTCTCTCCAACTTCCAAGTGTTGGAGCACTTTCTCTCCAACTCACGATTTATTTTTCTTGCTTGTATTGGAGAACTTCTCTTCAACTCACAATATTTTTTCTCTTGGTTGTGTTGGAGCACTTCTCTCCAACTTTCAAGGTTGATGCCATTCCCACCAACGCCTTTTCTTTTTTGTTTTTTTTTGTTTTTTGTGTTGGAGTACTCTCTTTATAACTCTCGTTGATTCCCTTCCCATCAACTCTTTTCCTTTTTGTGTTGGAGCACTTTCTCTCCAACTGACAATATTTTTTCTCTTGGTTGTGTTGGAGCAACTTCTCTCCAACTTTCAAGGTTGATTCCCTTCCGACTATAATATATTTATATATATATATATATATATCCTTGAGTTGGAATCTTTTATTTATGAACCTTTTAAAATATTTCATCTCTTATTATTGCTTTGTATTGAGTTGAGGTGAGGTGAGTATTCTTCCAGCCTTATCGGTTCAGTTATTTATTCATTTAGTCTTATTACATACTCATACATTGAATGTATTGATGTCATTCAACCTGCATCTTATGATGTAAATACATGTGTTCATGATCATCAACAGGCACTTCGTTGAGATCACTTTGCACTATAGTTAGCTTTTGGTGAGACTCCTTCCATTCTGGAGGACTCCACTTTTATTTTTAGTATAGTCATTTTAGGGTGTGTGGGTCTTGTCCTGGCATTCATGTTGAACTATAGAAGCTTCATAGTTAGATAGAGTTGAGGAGTCTCTCAGTATTTACTTTTCCTTGAGATGTTTCGCAAACTATAATACCTATATTATTGAGTATTTTACAGATAGTTTGACTTAAGTATTTGTTTTGAGTTTGAGTATTCTAAATTATGTTTCTAAGCATATTATCACTTGGGTAAGTCTTCCACTAATTAGCCAGGCAGGCTAAGTGCTCATCACTTGGGGAACTTTAATAGTTCTCGAGTGTCGGTTGTGTCCAGGGTGTAGGCTCAGAGTGTTACAAACTTGGTATCAGAGTGCAGAGTTCACAGTCCTAGGGTGTCTATGAAGACATGTCTAGTAGAGTCCTTCCTATCGGTGTGAAGAGTGTCACATCTATAATGAGGAAGCTATGTCATTTAGGAACTTTCACTTCCTTCTTACTTATGTTCGTGCGATAGAGTTCAACTCTATAAATGTTTCTTCTAACTTGTACTTATGCATGTCTTTTAAGATCATACCTCCATAAAAATTTGTTCGACGTCCCACTTGGAGGAATTCTAATACTCAAGGTTAAGAAGCTCACAATGCACCATAAGTTCAACCTCATCAAGCAGATGTCACAAATATTAAGTTCAGGAATGTCATTCAGATGCTGACTCAGGTTGTGGGAAATCAGGCTGGTCAACAAGGAGTCGGTCATCAGGATGTGTCTAAAACATCTAGAATTCGTTAGTTTTTAGGATGCATCCCCCAAATTTCATAGGGTTGAAGATAACTAAGGATTTGGAGAACTTTGTGGATGAGTTTCAGAAAGTATTTGAGGTCATGCGTGGTGCTGATACAGAGTCTATGGAGTTAGCCTCATTTTAGCTCAAAAGTGTTGCTAGGATATGGTATGATCAGTGGAAGAAGAACAGGGCAGAGTGGGGAACCAATTTTGGGATGGAATGTGTTTGAGAATCCTTTCTTGAGAGAGAGTTTTTGAATCTGAAATCATCAGGACTTGCTCTATCATCAGCTAGTTCACATGCACCAAGGAACAAGAATGACCACTGAAATCATAAATTCCAGAGCTCAACCTACTAAGTGTCACGGTAATGTGGCATAAGGGGCTACTTGGACCCCTAAATGTACTAAGTGTGGTTGGAACCACCCATGCACGTGTCGTGATGGCTCCAATGGCTACTTCAAGTGTGGTCAGATGGGTCATTTTATGAGAGAGTTCCCTAAGAATAGCAAGGCAATGGGGTCAACAGAATCCAATCTTCTTCAGTGACTCCAACAAACAGAGTTGCTCCGAGAGGAGCTACTTTACGGACATGCGGAGGAGCAAACCATTTGTATGCTATGTATAGTCGCTGGGATAAGGAGAAATGTTCAGATATTGTCACTCATATTCTTAAAGTCTTTTCAATTGATGTTTATGCCTTACTCTATCCATGTGCGAGTTTGTATTTTGTGACTCCCAATGTAGCCATGAGGTTCGGCGTTTCCCTCGAATAACTTCTTGAACCCTTTAGTGTTTCCACACTTGTTGGTGAGTCTATTTTAGAAATTAAAGAGTCTATCGTGATTGTACCATCTCAATCTATCACAAAGATACCATTGCTGACTTAGTTGAGCTAGATATGGTAGATTTTGATGTCATTCTAGGTATAGACTAGCTTCATGCTTGCTTTATCTCAATCCATTGTAAAATTTGAGTAGTCAAGTTTCAGTTTTCTAATGAGCCAGTTTTAGAGTAGAAGAGTAGTCCAGGAGTGACTAAGTGTCATTTCATTTCATACCTTAAGGCCAGAAAGTTAGTTTCTAAGTGGTGAATCTATCACTTAGTCCGAGTGACACTGCCTATTCAATCAATTCCAATTATGTGTGAGTTTCCAAAGGTCTTTCCAGATGATCATACCAGAGTGCATCCTAAGGGAGAAGTATACTTTAGAATAGATATTCTTCCTGACACTCAAACCATTTATATTCCTCCATATAGAATGACCCCAGCTGAGTTAAAAGAGTTAAAATAGTATTTTAGAGATCTTCTTGATAAGGGTTTCGTTCGACCAATTGTCTCACTTTACGACGCTCTGGTCCTATTCGTGAGAAAGAAAGATGGTTCTCATAGGAAGTGTATCGATTACTACCAGTTGAACAAGGTCACCATAAAAATAAGTATCCCCTTCCAATAATTGATGACCTTTTCGTCCAACTTCTGGGTGCCACTTGCTTCTCTAAGATAGACCTTAGATCTGGCTATCATCAGTTGAAAGTGAGAGAAAGTGACATCCTGAAGACAACTTTCAGAATTCGTTACGGTCATTATGAGTTCATTGGTATGTCCTTTGGTTTGACTAACGCTCCTGTAGCATTCATAGATATTATGAACAGAGTATATAAGTTGCATTTGGACATGTTTGTTATCATGTTGATTGATGACATATTGATTTATTCAAGGAATGAGGAGGACCATTCTAGTAATCTCAAAATAGTTCTCCAAACTCTCAAAGATCGAGAGTTATATGCCAAGTTTTCTAAGTGTGAGTTATTGCTTGAATATGTGGCTTTCTTAGGCCACATTGTGTTTGGCAAAGATATTTGAGTCGACAATCAGGAGATTGAGGTAATGCAAAATTGGCTCAGACCCATCTCCCTAACTGACATAAAGAGTTTCTTGGGGTTGGTTGGTTACAACAGAAGGTTCATCGAGGGGTTTTCATCTAATTCATCCCTGTTGACTCAGAAATCAGCTATGTTTCAATGGTCTGAAGCTTGTGAGCAATGAGTTTAGGAATTGAAATGTAACGACCCTAAAATCTAGTAGGTTGAACTAGAGCTTGACGAGTGTCGTTTTGAGTTAGTTTTGGGTTATGAGTGGTTAAATGTTGTCCCGAGTCATGGTTGACGGGCTTAGGGGTTAAACGTCAAGGTACGACTCCCCAAGGACCACCCTAGGGGTCCTTGAGGAGGACCCTTAGTTTAACCCCTAAGACCTCAAAGAACCTTGGAAGTTGCCAAAAAATTGATGACCTACGGATAGGATTCACTACCCGTAGGTCCATCCACGCCCCGTGGATGGCCTCCATAAGTCAACATCTCTAAAAACACACCCCAGCCCTAGACCATGGATCAACAGTACGGTCTGTGAGTGGACTCGCAGTTCGTGGGTCTAGGGCATGATCCACCATTATTTTTCTGGTTTGGACACGGCTTGGGCAAGGGTCATTTGGTAAATTGTTTATTAATTGTTTAAAGTGTATGAAAGGTTATTTTAAGCATATTAAGATATTTTAAGAGTATTAAAACATAATTAGACCTCATTATTTCAAATCCTCCAAATCCAAACCCCTCCCCCTCCAAATATCTTCTCTCTAGAACTCCATTGAAGACCAAGAGAGGAAGAAGACTTAGGGCTTGAAGAGGAAGGCTAATTGAGTAGATTTTTGTGGAATTAATATCTTAAGGTATGGTGATCCTTCATCTAGGGGTACCTTTCACCCCTAGAGTCCATTCAAAAGAAATTTCAAAGTTTTCAAGCTTCTCAAAAACCCTAGATTTTTACTCAATCTCATGGGTGCTTTCCTCAAACGATTTCAAATGGTTACTAATGTCATATTATGATTGTATTAGTTTTTAATTGATTATTTATGATGAATATACTCTATGAACCCATGAATTTTCTCAATTCCTAAATTGTGCCTTTATGAAGTGGGTTTGTTGGTGATGAATGCATGTGAATCGAAATTGCATAAATTACTTTAGATTATTGAAGTATATCATTACCCATTCCCTAATTGTAGTAAATTGTTGGTGTGTTGGTGAATTAGAAGTATGATCCTTGAAGGGCAAGTTATGATCAATTACTTGTTGAATTAGAATTATGAATTAGATGTTGATCCACTTGAAAGGTGGAGGTGTTTATTTACTATGTATATTGTGGTATTGAATTTATGGATATATTCCTTGTACCCTACATGTGAAGGTTAATGTATAATTGTGATATGATGCATGTGTGTGATATAAATGAATGAATGAGTATCTTTTCTAAAAGCTAATTGTGTTAGGATTGAATGGTATCTCTCTATTAACACTTTTGAATGATGATGATTATGTGAAAGGCTATTATTACATACACACACACACTTGAATGAAGAATGAATGAGGTTCAATGATAATGTTAATGATGAATTACTTATTGAAAGGCTATTCTCAATTGTTCTATAATGAATGATAATGATGTGTTGATTGAAAGGATATTTATGATCTTACACTAATGAACAATAATGGGATTCTTAGATGAAAGGCTATTCTCATCTTTGAATCTATGAGTTATCCAATGAATGAATGATGGGTTTGAGATGGATGCCCTCACGTGAGTTGAGGCGGGGTGTCTAGTAATAATCTCGTATCCCTTAATGTAATGAATGTTAAAGTACTCTATGGGAATGTAGGCTAAGCACCGAGAGGATATTGAATGAAATGGAAGCCCTCACGTGAGTTGAGACGGGGTTTCTAGTAGCAATCTCTTGAGATAGATGCCGTCACGTGAGTTGAGGCGGGGTATCTAGTAGCAATCTCATTTTCCCTTAACTATGTTCCCACATAGGTCTAGCTAGTGGATCCACTTAAGCTAAATACCAGTTTACCTTAGGCAAGTAGATCAATCCTTAAGATGTGGGATAGTACATCAGATTCTATGATCTATCTCTCATGGTCTATGTCGGTTAAACGCTTATTCCCATCATGTGAGATGTGCATTATAGTTTCTTGAAGAGTTCTATAAAGTGTATGTAGTAGTATGGGATGCTATCCATACATGGCACGAGTAGGCTTCAAGAGGGCTATAGTGAGTTCTATAAGTCTTAATGACTAATGAATGAAAGTCCTCTAAATGAAGCTAATAAAGAATGTTGATTTGAATGTCTAATGTAATGATGCATACTATACTTGGATTGTATTATGAGTTACTTCCTTGTTATGGCTTATTGTATTTGGATGTGCCTTGCCTATGGTGACTTCAAATGAGTACTTAGTCTGAGTAGTAGTATGGGATGTTACTTGCACATTGCGCAAGTATGACTTAGGGGTTGTCTTAGGTGATGGTCCTTATGAGATGAAATAACTTGTTAAAGGTTTAGGTCTCTTGTGTATGAGTATTATTGAAATGGAAAGGTTGAATGGTAAGTTCACTTTTGGTGACCTTAATGTGGTACCTTGGTGTGGATGGTAGTATGGGACGCTATCCATACATTGCACAAGGTATAGCATAAGGGTTACTTGAGGTGAAGGCTAAATGTGAAGGTAAAGAGTTACATATTGATATTGTTCAAATGTGATGTTATGACTTGTATGATGGGTATATTTGTATTTGATGTCTCTTATACTATTGTTCATGATAATTCTAAAAAGTGGCATAATGGATGGTTACCAACAAAAATGTCCCTTTTTAAAGCATGTTTTTGCATGGTCATCATACTTAGTACATTTTTGTGTGCTAACCCATTCTTCTATGTTTTTATTACTAGTGTAGGTTCCGGCAAGTAATTGCTTCTATCTAGATTGAAGTGCTTGGATTGCTATTCTTCCAAGATCAATTGGTACGTCCTCATAGATCGAGGACAAATGTCTTTTTAGAAGTTTCTTTCTTTTCTTGTAATAGACTACTTTAGATTTCTATTGTAAAGGGTCGTGTCCCTATTTTTTTCAAGATTGTGTCTAAGATGGCCATGTGAGATATAGACTTCCGCTTGCATTTAAATGTTTTGAATGTTAGATTGTATGGTTTTAAATAAAAAGTTTAAATTTCATACTATTTCTATTACATATACAATGAATAAGCTATGAGGCTTGTATAAGACCCCTTCAGGGTCGAGTACGCCGATCGCATCCCAGGTCTAGACTCGGGTCGTGACATGAAAAATCGATTAACTACTGCTCAATGTTTACCCTACTAGATGGTACAGAGGGTTTTGTCATCTATTGTGATGCATCCAGAGTGGGGCTTGGTTTTGTGTTGATGCAGAAAGGTAAGGTTATAGCATATGCCTCCAGGTAGCTTAAGATTCACGAGAGGAACTTCCCGACTCATGATCTCAAATTGGCAACAGTAGTTTTGCTCTCAATATATGGCGCCACTACCTCTATGGCATTCACGTGGATTTTTTCACTAACCACAAGAGTCTCCAGTATGTTTTTAGTTAGAAGGATCTAATTTGAACAAGGGGGAGATGGTGCGTTGAGATATCAAGGTAGATTGTGTGTTCGAAAAGGGGATGAACTCTAAGAGAGGATCATGGCAAAAGCTCATAGTTCCAGATATTCGATCTATTTTGGTTCCACAAAGATGTACCATGACTTGAGAGAAGTCTATTGTTGGAATAGTATGAAGAAGTGTATTGTAGATTTTGTTTCTAAGTGTCCAAATTTCCACAAGTCAAGGTAGAACACCAAAGGCCAAGTGGTGTGGCTCAGAACATAACTCTTCTCGAATGGAAGTGGGAAATGATTCATATGCACTTCATTACTGGATTTCCGCGATCTCGCAGAAAGCCTAATTCGATTTGGGTGATTGTAGATCGGATGACTAAATCAGCCCAATTCTTTTCGGTAAAGACCAAAAATTCAACATAAGATTATGCTAGATTATACATCTGTGAGATGGTTCAACTTCATGGAGTCCATTTTCCATCATTTCAGAAGGGGTGTGCAATTCACTGCTCAGTTTTGGAAGTCATTTTAGAAAGGTTTGGGTTCGAAGGTAAACCCTATTACTTCTTTTCATCCTCAGACGGATGGCCAAGTAGAGGGCACAATTCAGACCCTAGAGGATATGTTGAGAGCATGTGTCATGGATTTCAAAGGTAATTGGCATGACCACTTGCCTCACATAGAGTTTTCTTACAATAATAGTTATCACTCAAGTATCCAGATGGCTCCTTATGAGGCTCTTTATGGGCAAAGATGAGGTTGGTGAAGCTGAGTTGATAGGGTCTTTTTTGGTTCATCAAGCCATGAAGAAGGTGAAGACTATTTAAGAAAGGTTGAAAATAGTGCAAAGTCATCAAAAATCATATACAGATGTTAGAAGGAGAGACTTGGAGTTTGAGATTAATGATTGGGTCTATTGGAAGGTTTCACCTATGAAGGGTGTTATGAGATTCCGTAAGAATGGAAAGTTCAATCCCCAATACATTGGTCCTTACAGGATATCCAAGAGAGTTGGTAATGTAGCTTATAAGTTGGAGCTACCGTTAGATTTAGAAGCAGTCCATTCAGTATTTCACATCTTTATGCTAAAGAAGTGTTTGAGTGATCCTTTATTAAGAATATTGGTATCAAGGACAGGCTATCTAATGAGGAGATTCCCATTCATATTCTTGATCGTCAGGTTCGCAAGTTGAGAACCAAAGAGGTTGCATCAGTCAAGGTCTTATGGAGAAATCAGTTTGTTCAGGAGGCTACATGGGAGGCTGAGGAAGATATGAAGAACAGATACCATCATCTCTTCTCCTCCGATTTTGTTCCAGTCCAAGGTATTAACTCTTCCTAAAGTACTCATTCAATTCAGTCCCTCCTTCGCTATTTTGAGTTCCTGATTTTTATTTGTATTTTGCACTAAATTGGGTTGTTACATTTTCCTACCTTGTTCATGCTCAATTCATCCATCATTCGAGGGCGAATGATTCAAAGAGGGAGATATTGTAACACCCCAAAAATTTCTAAGTGAAGGCCCAAACCATTCTTTCTTTTAATGTAAAATTGTATCAAGTAATTCTTAAATTTCTCATAGGTGTAAAGGTCATTGATTTGGTGTTTGAATCGATTTGGAAATGACTTAAGGTCACAATGAACCCTAGAACAAAGTTGAGTTGAAAGTTTCAATACCAATTATGTTTTGACATAAGATTCTACTTAGGTAAACTTCATATGATCATATATCCCAGCACATAATGAATTAGGTGATCCATGACCTATCAAATTGAAGGACGTTGAGTCCTCTTTCCAATGCCACCTCATTTCGAGTTTGGAGTATAATGTTACAGATATTTTACTAGACACTATCATATAAGAGTTTTCTAAGTTTGTGAATGACAGATCAAATCAACGGGCCGTAGATTGAACTACGACCCGTACTGTCAAACTTTCAAAAACTTCAAATACTTTGTATTTTGGGGTCCAATTCCTACGGATCCGTTCTATGGGCCGTGGGAACTTCTACGGGCGGTAGTTGGACTCATTGCATGGACTTTTGAGCCAACAAATTGTATGAAGTATACGGATTGAATCTATGATCCGTACAAACTTATACGGGTCATAGATTGGACCCGTAGATTTTGAGCCTTAAATTTCACAGATGGGATCTATAGCCCATAGAACAAACCATGAACCGTAGATGGGCCCGTAGAAGGTTTTTTATCAGTTTTACGAAGGGTTTTTTAGTCCTTTCTCACTCCTTCTAAGCCTAAACCACGACCCTTTTTCACCTAATTAAGGTTATAAACAATGTTAAAGTATTCTTTTGTATTCTTTAACACTTCAAAGACTTAGAGCAAGGATTAAAGAGGAGAAAAGTTAGGGTTTTCTAACGTTCTTTGAATTTCATCGATTTAACAAAGTACCTTGTTCTTCCCAGGTATGTAAGGCTATCATAGTGATGAACTGAGTTCGTCTTAACGCCCAACATGTACTTTCTATCAAAAAACAAGTAATCTGGGGTCCTATCCTTAGTTTTGAGTATTCTTGAGATGATTTGTTGTTGAATTTTGAGTTGTTCTTCCTAATTTTTGTGTTGCAATATATTATGCATTGAGATTTTTGAGTTGATTGTTCATGTCTATTTTTCAGCATGAACCCTATTATTTGAGTATTCATTGAGTAATTATTGAGAATCTTTTTAACCGAACAATTATCTTAAATTGATTTTATAAGAAAGTAAAGAGGAGTTTTGAGGAAAGTTTAAAAAGACATTTTGAGTAAAGTTTAAGGGAACTATTGATTTTCAAATTTATCATTTTTTACATTGAGAAAAGAGAAACTTTGATTTCTAAATGAGTAATGAGTCCAGAGTTATTTCAGAGCAACTACCTCTTTTAAGAGGACATTTTGAGCAATTACCTCAAATTGAGAAAGAGCATGTTTTATACACTTGAGCAAAATTATATATTTATTGGGAGTAGTATTGAGCACACGGGGATGAGTTCAGACAAATCACATTCCTCATAAATCATGTAGCCAACATGGCTAAAGGATCATAATTTTTAGATGACTCCTTATTGCTTTCAAGTAGAGCTTTAGTGCATCCACTTAATTGAGGTGTTCTATACCCCAACAAGATATAGCACAATCTAGCAGTGTGTGCGAGACGTTGTATCATCACATAGCTCATAACGATGATTGTCGCTTAGAGAATTTCCCAAATAAGAGTAATGAGTAATTTATTATATTTTTATATACATCCTTGAGTTAGCATATTTTATGTATGAAACTTTAAATAGTTCATCTCTTATTATTGCTTTATATTGAGTTGAGTTGAGGTGAGTATTCTTCCAGCCTTATCAGTTCAATTGTTTATTCATTTAGCTTTATTACATACTTGTGTACATTCAATGTACTGATGTCATTCGACTGACATCTTCTTATGATGCAGATACATGTGTTCAGGATCATCAATAGGCACTTTGTTGATATCACTTTGCACTCCAATTAACTTTTGGTGAGCCTCCTTGCATTCCGGTGGACTCCACTTTTATTTTCAGTATAGTCATGTTAGGATGTTGTGGGTCTTGTCCTAGCATCCATGTTGAACTATATAGGCTTCATAGATAGATAGAGTTGATGAGTCTCTGAGTATTTACTTTCTCCTTGAGATGTTTTGCAAACTATTATACCTAGATTATTGAGTATTTTACAGACAGTTTGATTTATGTATTTGCTTTGTGCTTGAATGTTCTGAATTCTGTTTCTAAGCCTATTATCGCTTGAGTAAGTCTTACGCTAAGTAGTCAACCAAGCCAAAGGTTCGCTTGGGGACCAAAAATGGTTTTCGAGTGCCAGTCACATTCAGAGTGTAGTCTCGGGGCGTGACAAATTTGATGTTTGAAATGACTTTCATGTGTGCAATATAGGCATGGATTTAACTGTGATGAAACTCAAAGAAAAATTGTTTCAAGTATTTTTTTTTTGTGATTGGTAAGTAGAAGATAAATTGTTCCAAGTACTTGTTATCTTGTGAGTCTTCGGTGTCTTGGCGTTAGCATGCCATTAGTAGAAATAAGTGTATATCAGTAGAATCGTCTGATCATTCCATTGCATTGCATTGTAATATACTTACATAATAAGTGCACTCTAATAACAACATATGTGCCTTTGTGGCACCATACTCCCTATATCCTTTACTTCAGTTTATTATTATTTCATACAATGTATTGGTATTGAAACAATGGCATTTAGTTTTTAGTCGTTCTTGTACACATAAAATCGTGTATTAGGGTTTAATTGGTACCTATCAGAAACAATAGCATTTGATGTACCTATCAGAAGATTAGTGTAGATGTTATTATGACCCTTCAGATTTTGGATTGTGACACACTCTAGCGTATCAAAGGTTTTTGGCAACCTTACTAACACAAATGATTGTGAGTTCTTCGAGTGGGTGAAGTCATTGTTAGCCCTAAAAATTTAATGATGATAAAAATGAAGTAATACATGAAATTTGATTAATTAAGATTAACTTTTCTATGTAACATGAATAAAAAAAGGGGTTATTTGAACTTATATATATATATATATTTAAAAGAATGTGTTCAAAAAAGAAAAAAATATATATATTAATGACGAAAAGGGTAATTTTGACACAAATAAGTAATACTAATAGGAATAATTTTTAGGCAAACAACTACTAACATGGTATTTTTGAACTAAATTATAAACAATTAGGACATTTTTGGATAAAACTATATATAATGAACATTTTTATTCAACTATATAGCTTAAGGATAATTTTAAACCTTTCCGTAAATAAAATTCAAGTTCATGTTGACAACTGTTTTATAATAAAATTAACTTTCTTCAATTGTTGGTCAACACAGTTTGGATCTTCCAGATAATATGTAACTTCACCAATCTTTCTTTCTCTCGAGCTATTGAAAACCTATAGAAATTCAAACAAAAAAAAGGTTCGTAACTTTTACAAGTAGTAACAAGTAAAATTGTCTTACATTAATGATTACAAATTCCATTACTATAAGATATTACTTGTAGATATTTTTTAATTTGTATAACCTGATATTGATAAAGCATAAAATTCATTACATTGTCGGTACGTGTATGTCACGCCCCAAGCCTACACCCTGAACGGGACTGGCACTCGAAGACCATTCCTGGCCACAAGCGAACCCTTGGCCTGACTTACTTACTCAGCGGAAGACAATATTCATACTTAATGATCAATAACACTTAACTGAACTAAATCATAAGATAACTAAGAATGTTAAAAGCTAAACATTCAACTTGGCCAAAAGTGGCAACCCAAGTCTTAACAATAAGAAATGATATTGAAAAGACTCAAAGGACTAACATCTGACTTTCTATGAAGCCTCTAATAACAACTGAGATGGATGTTGGGACAGACCCCACAATATCCTAATGAACTAAACTAGAAAACACTGAAATGGATCCTTCGGAAAGCAAGGAGGCTCACCAACAGACTCTGGACTACTCACTGGATCAACGATGCGTCGGAATGCCGATCCTAGTTACCTGTGTTTGCGTCATAATACGATACAGGCCAACTAGTATCAGTGCATTGAATGTATGAGTATGCGAGTTGGAATTCTAAAATAACATAGGCTTGAAAGAATCTGAGAGAAACTGAAGAATTTACCTGGCTCAACTCAACTCAACATGACAAAACTCATTTCAATATAAAGCAGTTCAAAAGCAAGTGAAATATAAAGAAAATTTGTTTGAAAACATGATATCAACTCTGTGTGTATGCAAAATACAAATAACTCTGAAATGTATTTAGAAATACAATGAACTGATGTATATAAAAATATAATAACTTATGTGGGAGTTTCTCTAACCAAAAACCATCACTTAAGAGCTATAGTGATGATACATCGATCTTCCTCATGCTGCCAGCACATCCTATACCTGGCCAAAGGTATTGGACTCGAACTGCCTAATGGATCCACTAGTCTATTTTGTAAAGGGTTCATCTAAAAAGTATGACCCTTTTCTACCCATGATGGCTACATGGTTTAAGGGGGCTGATAGTTGTATGAACTCTTCCCCATCGGTGCTCAATACTACTCCCAAAAATATATTAGCTGTTTATGTAAAAAAAAAAAAACATACTTCTTCTGTGATTTGAGATTAGTGCTCAAAAACTTAGCTCAAAGGCTATCTTGGAAATCTCAGTTTCCCTGCTTGCTTCATTTAGAAAGCTATTACTCTTTTCTGAAATCTAGCCCGAAGGTTCTTTGGAAATCTTAGTTTCCGTTCTTATTTAAATGTGAAAACATTTTAAATCTCTTTGGGAATACTTAGTCCCCATATACTTTTGAAGAAATTAACTTCAAAACTTTACCTTTTTCTCTTTGCTTAACTTCAAACTTAAGTCTTAAAACAAAGTTAAAACGTTTGTAAAAGATTTATGAAAACTTGAAATGAACTTCTCTTACTTGACTCTTGACTTTGATCTTAAATCTTACTTGAATTGAATCTTAACTGATCCTGGATTTGAATTATGGATTCAAGGATTATGATTTATGTTTGGAAAGATCTCATGATGTTTAGGAATGATTTTGGATAGTTAAACTTGAGAAAAGTTACGAAATCACCGTCTTGGAACAAGTCCGCGACATGGAGGTGTTTTAAATAATTACTCGTGAAATTAAAATTTGAGACAGAGGAGTCTAAGTCCTCTTCGCGACGTAGAGCAGATTTTTGTTCACAGGGGGAATAAGTCCGCGACGCGGACTTGTTTCATGAACCTTACTCGACTTTTTCCTTCTTCGTTTTTCAGCCTCAAACCACCTAAATTCGATTATCTTCCTCAAGTTCGGTTTAGATCCTGATACCCAGCGTATGTACTCAAGAAACTAACTCAAAGTAACTCTAAAACACAATGTAAAGATCTCGAAAACTCCACAATTCAACCCTATTCAAGAACAACATTCAAATTCAAGAATTCATGTCAAGAACATCAACTTTCAATTTTTTTTAGGACGAATTGCGCTGAAACTAAACATGTTTGGCGCGTGGGTAAATGAACCTATCGCTTTGAGAGACTCACATACCTTATAGGATCAACTTCTTGGCGAATCCACAACCAAAATCAATTGTTCTTGGTGAATCTTGCTTTTCTTCTTTCCTTTCTCTTGTGTTCCTTCTCCAAAAACCCTAACTTAAATTTTCAGAAGCGTAAACTGAACTAACTCAGTCTTGACACCAATTATTTTACTAATAAACGGATTTAATTAATTGGGTAAGGAAAAGACCAAACTACCCTTTTTAACAATCCGGATTGGGCATTTCTTTATTCGAACAACCCAACTTACAAAGGACGTAACTCACTCATACGAACTCGGAATCATGCAAACTCGGCGACATTGGAAAGATAAATCCAAGAGCTCTGCAACCTTATCTGGAACTACACCTAACTCATCCTGAGTGAGGATTTATGGTCAATTGAAATTGACCAAAATCTCAACTTTAACTTACTTAAAAATTTCTAGATTTCCTTATACTTTCCAAAAATGATTATTTCAAGTTCCTAGCTTCTTTCTAGCTATTTCAAGTTGTGAGATGTTACAGTGTATAGGTCAAACTCTACAACTGTAAAGTGTTTAACTTATATGCAATGACAATGTAAAATGCTTTCCTAGAAAACAAGTATATTTTTGACTTATTTTCTCATGTTTGGTTGGTGAGTAGAAAATATTTTCCGGAAAAGATTTTGTGTTTGATTTATGAATGAAAAATGCTTTTGAGAAATATCTTTTATTTTTACTACAGTAGAAAATATTTTTTTAA
>JAJOOB010002746.1:0-18936 GCA_029582485.1 Solanum tarapatanum
CGGGCATTTTTGGGGTCGTTTCAATGGTAACACCCCGGAAACTATTAGACCAAACTAGAGCCAAGAGCTAGGGTTGTATGGTGTGTCGTATGAATAGTTTCGTAGATGAGACTTTATGTGTTGTGAAAGAGGATTTTAATGGTAGGGAATTAAGGTGTGCATTAGACCTAGTAGCCTAGATGAACTATAGGTGTTTGGTGGTGCTTGGGAAGGGCAGCCACCAAGGCAAAAGGGCAAGCCTAAGCCAAAGGGCCAAGTCTGCCCAAGCTTGGCAGCCACTACCTAAGAGTTCACGACAACCTTCACGACCAGTGGGGTGGACCACGGTCCGTGAAGGGGTCCTTGAAGATCCCTTAGACACTTGGGAGGCCAGGCCAAGACGCCAAGACACTGCCCCAAGTTCACGAGGCACTTCACGAGCCATTTGCTTGACCACGGCCCGTCAAAGTGCCCGTGAAGGTGCCTTAGCAAATTAGGGTGGTTGAGGGCCAAAAAGGGTTGGGGGAGCTACTGGTCCATGGACCAAGGGGACCACCAAGGACCGTGGTGCCCTTCACTGACCGTCCAAGTGGCCGTGGTGCCTGGGACGGGGATGCCAATTTGAGGACAATTAAGTAAAATCCTATTCGACTAGGTTTAAGTGGGGGTCGTTTTGTATGTATTTTATTAACCTATTTAGACTATTTTAAGTATATAACTCTTAGTTTTAAGTCACTTTACATAAGACACCATTCAAAACCCTAAATCACTTCTTTTTGAAATATTTCTCTCTCAGAGAAGAAAATCCATTGAAGAAGAAGCTAGGGTTGAAGCTAAGGTAAAAAACAAATGGTTTATTGCTAGGGCTTTGTTCAAGGTTTGTTTAGCTATTCATATATGGGTTCTTCCACCCACAGAGTCCCCTACAATTTCCCGTAATTTGTGAAGAAGAACCCCAATGAAGGTAGGGTTACTTCCAATGCATGGGCTTTAGGTTGGTATGATTCCAAACGGTTGGATTCTACTCATATATGATTAAATTGATGCTGATTCATGATAATATGAAGAATTTATGTGAATTCCTTGATTTACCCTAATTTCCAAAGTATGTGGGTTTAGATCTTTTGATAAGTAATTGATGATTTTTTTTAGATTCTCTTGGGTTGTTGATATGTATGGAGTATATCCAAGGATGTGAATACGAGATCATAAATTGACTAGACTTATGCATGTAAGTTAGAATATGAATTGAAATGATTAACAATTGGGACTCTTGATGAATTATGCTTAGAATTGACTTATGACTAAGGTTTAGGGTTAATGTGCCTTGAAATCTAGACTAGTATGATGATTGTGAAGTAAACTTTGAATGTAGGTCTTGAAGCCATAATGTTGATGACTAGGGCTTATAGAATAAGTCTAATATGATGAGTTAGATTGCATGTGTGTAGACTGTGAAAGGTTAATCACCTAAAATGAATCATGCATGTTAGACTAGAATAGCTTGAGGTTGAGTATAATGATTCCTTCATGGATAGTTGAATTATGTAGCTTGGGATGGTAGATCTCATGGTAGCTTGGGATTGAGGAATTAAGCTCTCCTAAGGTTAGCTTTAACTAGCATTGGTAGGATGCTTTTCATGGTAGCTTGCATTAGTATAGGCATGGTAGCTTGGGATTGAGGAATTAAGCTCTCCTAAGGATAGCTTGAAGTAGCATGACTAGAATGCCTTCATGGTAGCTTGACTTGGTTAGGCCAAGACCATTTCATGATAGCTTAGGATTGAGCTATTATACTCTCCTAAGGATAGCTTAGGGTTGAGGATTCATACTCCCCTGTGGATAGCTTGCATCTTCTTGAATGGTTGTATGGTGGCTAGGTTGGTATACTTGTATCCTTCCTTAGATAGCTTGGATTGTATGATATGATGGTTTTCCAAGGTAGTTAGGTCTAGCATGGTAGTATGCTACTATTAATAGATTAGAATGAAAGATAGTTAGCAGGGAGTAAGTTAGCTTAAAGAAGTACTTAGTGTGGATGGTAGTATGGGATGCCATTCATACATTACACAAGTATGACTTGAAGATACTTATAAAGTGTCGTCTTATGTGATGAATGCCCAGCTTGGTTGTTGCTATAGTTGCCTCACCATGAGATGATTGACTTAAGTTGATAGTTCCTTTTCACTATGAAATAGGTCATGAAACCTAGAATTGGTAGATGTGAATATGATGACCTTAAGTATATGCTTAGTATGTGTGGTATTATGGGATGCCCCACATGCATTGCACAAGTATGCCTTGGGTTACTTAGGTGTATAGTGCTCTTATGACATGAAAACCTAGGTCTTGACTGTGAAGGTGGGCTATGACCAAGAATGACCAAAGAGAGGCACTTAACTTGGATAGTATTATGGGATGCTATCTTTGCTTTGCAATAGTATACTTGGAGGTGGCTTGTGAAGTAGTTCACTTGATTATGAAAGACTAATGGTTGAAGTATGAACTTATGTATGTCTTATGTTGACTTGATATGGTATGATATTTATGTTGGAATTTATGTTATAATTATGTATTGTATTTTATGCCTATGTCTTATGTTGACTAACCACTTTGAGATGCCTTATGTTGGTATGTTATCTTTCATACTTGGTACATTTTGTACTAACGCATATTGTCTACATTCTAATCAAATGTAGGGTGTTGGGATATTGAGTTGCTTGGAGGCTAGGTTCCTAAGTGCAAGAGGATTGAAGATTGGTGAGTCCTCATAGCTTCGAGGACAAACCCCTTATGTTTCATTTACGTCTTTTCTTATGTTTTAGACTTTATGTGGGCTGCGTCCCAAGACTTTTATTCATGTTATTCATAGATGGTTTCAGACAAAGATGTTAGAAAAAAACTTCCGCTTTTATGAAACATTTTTGGTATTATGCTTTAAAGAAAGTTTTAAATTCTCCCTACTTTTCTATGATCTTATGATATGATAATGCTAAGGGCTTGTATACGACCCCTTCGGGGTCAAGTACGCCGTGTTACGACTAGGGGGTGCTCTCGGGTCGTTACCACACACTCCATGCATAAATATGAATATGATATGTCTATGGTGTCAATTGAAAGGCTAATTCTCATATGCACCTTTACATACTATTATGCATGAAATGTACATGACAATGAATATAAGACTATGTATTCTAGGATGTGAGTATTAATGTTATGTTATGATTATGGTAGTGTTGATATGTTGAATAAAAGGTAATTCTCATAAACACTATATGAATATGAAATGAATGAACATTCTCACATGTTGTTGGCTCTATCATGATAGGATATTCTTATCTTTGAAACCTTCGAGCTATATGATGAATGATGGGTTGAGTCCCTAATGCATTCCTTATTGAATTAAATTGTAAGTGAAGGCTTAATACTACTTTAAAAGGGAATTGTGCTTAGCACCAAGTGAACATGAAAATGAGATGGAAGCTTTTACGTTTAGCAAGTTTGGCTTCCCATATGGGTTCCTTCTACTTTTAGCAAGTCCGGTTTCTAGTAGCAATCTCTTTGTTCCATAACTATGTTTGCCCACATAGGTATTAGCTAGTGGATTCGCCTAGAAGCTATTATGATGGTTCTACCTTGGCAAGTAGAACACTCTCTTTTCAGTGTGGGAGTAGAACACCGGATTCCATGTAGCTCACATGGTCTATGTCGGTTAAGGTTATTTTTCCCTAAATAATAAGATAATGAATGGAGCATGAACTACTTTATAACTTCTTGGTAAGTTTGCTAAGTAGGAGTGGGGGTATGGGACTTCACTAATACATTGCACTAGTAGACTTGGTAGGATGTGGTAGATGGTTCCTTTACATAATGTTATGATATGAATGCATGCATGTATATTGAATGAATGGTTGCTATGAGTGACTTGTCTTTATATTCAAATGGTACACATGATTGGTTCCCTACTTATGCCTATTATTTATAATGAGGTCTAAAGGATAAAGTGCATGACTAAGGTTCCCCTATAGGAGTGCTTAGTGAGGTTAGTATTATGGGATGCTAATCAAACATTGCACAAGTATTCCCTAGGAGTTACTAAAATAGTGGCTTTATTATGAAATGATTATGGATGTGATATTGGCTTATGTTGGTATGATCTTATGTTAAGTATGATCATGGTGGCCTAAAGGTGATACTTAGTGTAGATAGGACTATGGACCCTATCTATGCATTGCACAAGTAGAACTTAGGGTTACTTATTTTGTTGTTCTATTATGATGTTATTGTCTTGATATTGATTATGCATGAGTGGTGTGTCTTGTAATAGATGATATGTGCACTATGACTATGATTAGAGACTATGCCTATGGTGATGTTTATTACCCTTTGTGCTTTGATGAACTATATGTGAGTTGTTTATGATTTATGATTCTTCAACTCCTTCAAGATGATGTTCAAAAGTGCATAAAGCATGATTTCAACTAAGTGTCCCTTTTAAGTATGTTTTAATGGTTTTTATGCATGGTTTCCATACTTAGTTGTTTTGCGCTAACCCCTTCTTCTACATTTCTTACAAAGTATAGGGTATTGGGTTATGGTGTCTTATACTTGGAAGATAGGTTTCTAACGAGCTTGGGAATGAAGACTTGGGGAGTCCTCATAGTTTCGAGGGCGAACCCACCTTGTTTACTTAAGTCTCTATTATTATGTTTTTAGATTTATGTAAGGGTCGTGTCCCTAAGTTGTACTAAAAGAGATTTAAGTCTAATGTTATAGATGGTTTGAGACATAGTGTCATAAGATCTCTCTTATTTGATAAAGTCTTTGATTGTAAAGAAAAGTTTTAAGTTTTTTGCTATTTTCATATGCTTTAATGTTCATAATATACTAAGGGCTTGTATAAGACCTCTTCGAGGTCGAATACGCCGTGTTACGATTAGGGGGTGCTCTCGGGTCGTGACACTGAGGTGGGCTGGCAATGCTTTTAAATCCAGCTTGGGTGCTTCTTCAATGGAAATCTTGGGTGGAGGACCCAACACCCTGTTAAAACGCTCCCAGTGAACTCTTAATGTGCCCACCCTTGCCACATCCAAAAATTGTACCAGTTCCTATGCTTCATTATCCCCATAGATATCATCTCCCACTAACACACGCTCCAACGGGTCCTTGAATGCAATATATCGAATTTCTACTTCAAGTTCTATCATTGTTATTGCAAAAAACTCTTCATAGATAACTGGGAATTTCCACGCTTTGTAGACATCAAACATCTCCACTTTGTCATGTTCCCGCATAGTAAGTTGCCCGTTGATGAGTCACGATTTGGACTCATTTAGGGCTTTATTTTAATAGATGTAGTGTCCTCAAATGCATATTTCGTCTCAATAACTGAGGTAAATCCTTGAATTTCAGGTATTTGGATTTAGGGACAAATCATAGGCACTATTTAGCAAAAAGGAACAAGGAAGCTGAAAGAAAGGACAAAACAAGGTCTGAGGATTGCCTAACCCATTAGGCGAGTCACCGAATAGTCTTGGCCTCGCCTAATGTTCTAGTGTGACAAGCGCTGAAGGAGAAAATTAAGTTGGCGATAGAAAGAAGCAGCCGGCGAGATGCCGAACAGTTCTGTGATGCAGTGCCTTATCGCCCAAAGTTACGGAACTTCAAGGATGTTGAAGGCAAAATAAAAATGGCGAAACAAATGACCAAAGGGAAGATCGGCGATCCCGACTAACTGCGCCAACTGGACCTTCGCAGCACATTTTTTGACAACTATAAATACTTGTTTGAATTTTTAGTTTAGTATGAAATTTTAGAATATCAAGTTTATTATTCAATTTGAGGACTTAGAACTGATTTTGGGAAACATTTTTCCTTAGCTTTGAAGATTTCCATTTCTAAGAAATTGGAAGTGGTGTTGAAGATTCTTCATCTTAGACATTTGTAAAGCGAATATTAATTTTCTGTGTCGATTTCTATGTTTTTACTATGTCTAGATAAAACCTCAATTCTTGGGGTGTGATTATGTGATTATGGGTTGAATTAACTGCAGGGTATTGCTAATTGATAGTTTATTTGTTGTTTAGAAGTTATTTCGTTAAGTAGTTGTGGTTGAATTTAATGGGATCGTAGTTGCAAATACAATCTTAACTTCGTGTTTTTGGCTTGCATGAGAGAGAGGTTGTAAAACCAAAATTACTTAATCGATGGTTGGTGGGTATTGGGTTTTCATAGGTTCATCTCCAGAGAGTGAACCCTAAACCCTTTTCCACACATTCCGCTCGAGAGACTTAATGAAGTAAAGCGAAGGATGTGCTTCATTTCGTCTTATTGGTGTTCGAGAGAAACTAATTTTATTCGGGGTAAATTGTTCGAGAGAAAGTTTACCCCCACTAAAGTCTAGCGTATTCACTGATTTGCAACGGTTTACTATTGATTGCGATTACCCGGTTGTTTAACTTTGACCATAATCCTATCACATCCCAAGAATCCCGTCTCCATATTCTTATTTCCTTATTATTGGTTGTTTTTAGTTGCTAGTTGACTACGAACCCCCGTTTTTTTATTTTTGACACTTGTGTCAACCTTTAATTTATCATGTTTTTCTTCGTAAATGCTTTTAGTTATGATTGACTTGAGCATGTTTGTGTTTTTCTATTAATTCTTGAGTACGAACCAATCCCTTGGGACTCGACCCCAACTCACTAGTTGGGTTATATTAGTACTCACGCTCGTTGGCACTTAGTATTGGATGAAATGTCCTGATACGTGAAATCAAAATGGCGCCGCTGCCGAGGAGTGGTGTTACTTGAGAATTTTTAGTTAAGTTGAATTTTTCTCTTGTTAGTTATAGTGATACTTACCTTACTTTTAGTTTTGGCTTGTGTGTTGCTATTTCTGAGCAGATACTTTGAGCATAGTTTATAACAACGGTGGCCAAATGACTGAGACTAAGCAAGAAAGGAAAGAGGACCACTCTCTGGTCCCACTATTAACTCAGTTGGACGATTTGGCCAAGAAAATATTAGAGGTTGAAGTCCAATGCAAAAGAAACGATAGATACATACCTCCTCATGAGCGGAGAAAGTCTAAGTACAATTAGAGTAGACGTGTCGAGGACACGCTATTAGTCATTCCCCGAAAGCTCAATGAGCAAGATAGAGTGCTAAAGGAGATGATGGAAAATGTTGAAGTGCTAAATCAGATGATTGGATCTCACTCCAGATCTATCCAGCTAATTGAAACCCTCATGGGTCAAGCATTGCCTCATCTTTACCCAAATAACCAAGAGGGGTTCCCTAGTAACACTAAGGCCAACCACAAAAATAAAGGTTGAGTGAGAAGTTTCTTCGTGTCACGACGTTAAATAAGGCGCTTCTTGGGAGGCAACCTAAGGTTTTATCGATTTGTTTTTGTTTTAGAAATAATGGTGTGTTGAAAGTGCAGGACAGAGTGTGGAAAGTGACTGAAAAATGGAAATTGACGAGCAAAGGGTAAAGTCGGCGCATCACCAAAGAGATTGGCGAGCCTAACCTAGACCATCATTGGACTCAAGACCCCTTTAAAGTGGAGTCTGTAAAACTCGGCAAGCCCAAGAAATTATTGGTAAATCGCCGACTTGATCGGCGATCACGATCTAGTTCGCCGTTGGAACCCCAGTATAATTGGAGGTCCTGTAAAACTCAGTGAGGTAAGTGATCACTCAGCGTGTTGCCGAGTGGTTTAGCGAGCTCGACTAATGTCGCCCAATGGGCGAGAAGTGGACGGTTTTAAAAATAAGGCCAAAGGTTTAAACTTCCAACTCTTTCATTTTCCCTCACTTTCAAAGTTGCCAAACTCACCCCCGCTTAGTATCTTCTATATTTTCGCATCTGTAAGAGTATTCTAGTCGTCGGAGTTGTGTTCAGAGTGTATTACATTGCCGCCTAGCTTTTCAGTCTTTATTATTCGGCATCTAAGGATGGTTTTCAGAACCCCACATTTATTTTTTAGTAATTTGTACTCTTATGCAAGCAATATTATGTTGTTGATGTGTGCTGGGCCTCTCTGATAAGATTAGAATGTTTAAATGCCTGTTTTTAATTTGATAATCCTGCCCGTAATGTTTTGAATTTTGAAATTCCGTAATTATGTGCGTTAAAATGAATTAAATTTCCTGGGGTTGTGCTTGCATGTGGTTGGGTTTAGTTGGGTGAAGTCTGAGTAGCCCATATTTGTGCCAAACGACATCATTTTCCCAATTATAGAACGGATGACATCATTCTTAAGGGCAAAAGTCATCAATTGGCCAAATTTGGCAAAACCGGGAGAAGTCTGAGTATCCCAAGGTTATGGGTGCGTTGGGTCTACTTTTAATTTGAGTTGTGCATGCTTTGATTTTGTTTTCGGGGGTCGCAGGGTTGAATTTGAGAAGTTGGGTTGAAAGTAGGCATGTTTGGTCATTTGGTGAGCTAGGTCAAGCTCGCCGAACCACTCGGCGGTTCACCGAAGTTCCCTATCTCCCCTTTAATTTCATGCTTTATTTGATGTTGGTTCTGTAACTTTCAGCAAGAAGCCTGAGGTTGCCGAAGGCACTCGACGACCCACCGAAAGTCTTCTTAATTGCAAGTCTTCTTAATTGCCCTTTGTCTGCACCCCTATATCCTTTTTGCACTGTACCTTTTGGCGGGATGACTTTTGCTCACTGAATGATGTCGGTGAATCACCGGAAGGCCTTTCCCATCGCCAACTTACAGGAACTTTTGAGCCAATCCTTTCAGAGAGCCCGATCGGGCTCGCTAAAGTGATTCGACGACTCATCGAGCGTATCGGTGAGTTTGTCTGTAACTATGTTTTTCTGTGCTTTGACTAAAAGGTTTCTAACTTTTCTCGATGTTTTGCAGCCATGGCTAGACCTAAGGTTACGGGTAGAGATTTTCCACCCCGAAACAAGGCCAAAGGGATTAAACTAAATGAGGATGTAGCTACATCCAAGGGTAAAACTACTTAACTTTCCACGACTAGTGGGAAAGGCAAAGGTAAAGGCAATGCACCTGCATCACCGGAGGTCAGCTTTGATAGTGACGGCATCCACGCCACACACCTCACTACTTCTGAAAGTGAGGGTGAGCACCAGGAGCACCAATCTGTAGCTTTTGACTATGATGAGCTTGTAGCAGCGCGAAGGGCAGAGCTACGATCTAAAAGGATGAATGATCCATCTAGGATCCGGACTCCTCAGGCTGCCACTCCTCCTCCAATTCAAGAGTAAGCAGTGGTGCTTGCACCACCAGTACAGGGTTCTTCCCCCAAGTCTATGAACAGATTAAAGACTGAGGGGCTGAGGACAATCATTGAAGAAAAGTGTTTGTCCACGGATGGGGTAATTGATAGGTACCCTGAGATTATGAGATGTCTAAAATCTCATAAGTTCCAGATCTTCACAAAGCCCCGTGGCCCATATATTCCAAGCTGGGTTAGGGAGTTCTACAACGCATACAGTGCATTGATACCACAAAGGAAAAAGCAGGCAGCAGTATCTAAACTAGTTGACTACGTAGTTGTCCGGGGGAAAATGGTGTAATGCGAATCTCCTGCCATCAATGTTGTCCAAGAGTGCACTACGAGACTGGAAGATGACTGCCTGCATATGATCAGGAAAAAGATCCTCGACAACATGAAGAAATAATTAGCTCCTTTGATATACTATGACACTCCGAAGTGGTTGGAGGCAGGGGCTCCATTAGAAAAGAAAGACTTGAATGTAGCAGCGAGGTATTGATTTGGCTTCATCAGCAGCTAGATCGTGCCTTCCCAAAACAAGTCTATTCTTCGCCTGGCCAAGGCAGCCTGTTTAGGCTGCATCATTGATGGGACGAGACTAAATCTGGGATAATTATAGCACAGGAGATGGTCATGAGGGCCAAGCAGCGTCAGATCTCTCTTCCCTTCCCGATATTGATTACTGAGATGTGCAGACGAGCTCGGGTACCTAGAGATGCTAAGAAGGATGTGGAAGTAATTCCCACATCCTCTACTAATATCCAGAGGATTTAGGCAGAATATTTGAAGGATGAGGCGGAGAAGAAGAAGAAGGCTGCCCCGGTGGACTCTTCCCCGGCCATGAATACAGAAACAGCCCTGCATAGGCATCATTACTTACTCTGGCCCCTAGGCCTTCAGGTACTTCTTGTGCTGCACTTTTTGACACGTCAGGTTCTCCAACCGCTGCACTGCCTCCTATACCTGCTACTGTTGTCTCTTGGGCCATGATCACTCAGGCTTCATAACTCCGGATGGGGCAGCTTGCCCATTTTGCTGATCGTCGGGCAGCCTGACTCGAGGCCACCATTCCTGGCATGATTCAGACCATCTTGGCTAATGTTGTGACACCATTAAGAGCTACCATTGATGCCCTTGCGGCTAGGATAGTGGTGTGTGAGAATGACTAAGGGTCCACAGAGGAGGTGACGGCGTTAAAGGCCGCTATTGCTGCTTTGAGGAATGACATGGATTAGTTGAATTCCACCGATATATCCATGATCTTCGGGAAAGTGAAGATCCCAGATGTACCAGGTATGCCTCCGACTACTACCGGAGATGAGATTAGAGTTGAGGAGATAGTTGATCCCAAGTCTGAGGCAGAAACGGATGAAGATATGCTAGAGGTGGCTAAGGAAGCTTCATATGAGGGCCTCAATGAGACTGAGGAGGCCATGGTAGATGCAGCTGTACAGGGCTCTTTGGCGGATACACCCTTAGATGTTCCTAGTGCATCTACTGTTCCTTCTGAGGTAACTCCGGTCACTTATGCCCAAGTCTAAACTAATGCACCGGGCACTGATGCACCGGGCAATGATGCCCAAAAAGACGGAGCGACTGAGTAGACAGGATCCCTTCTTTACCTCCCTCTCTGTCTCTATTTCTTTTAATAGTTGGATATTATTAGCTTGTTTGCATTTGAGGACAAATGATTTTATTTGGGGTGGGGTGAGGCCCACCTTTTGTATGACTTGTTGTGAGTATTGATATTTTGTTTATCTATTTGGGTTTTGAGCTGAAGTTGTGTTTTACACTACTTTTTTGTGGAAGGTTTGATCTTCTAGCTCTGTGTTTATAATTGCAAATGATTTTTTACCCTTCCGGAAAAAAATAATTCCACCTCTTGTTTGGGTTGAATGTGACTGTTCTTTTACAAATTTGAGTATTGGTTTTGATCAATTCTGATGACTTGAATTGTGCTTATAATCGAACAAACATGAATGTGCAGCTACGATGAGGCCAATGAAGCTGCATAGTCAATATGTGAACACTTTGCATCTCGTTGTGACTAGCAAAGTACCAAATTGAGTCTCCTGTGATGAGCATTGCACACTAGCAAAAGTGTGGAGTCTTGTTTTGACATTGGTGTCGATGTCTTGTGTAATGAGCTTACCGTGAACCATGTATGATGACACCTAGAATTTTCCCCATTAGTCCGATGAACTAAGTAAAGGCAATTTCTTCAGATGATCTTAGGCAACTTTAAAGAGTGTGATCCAATTTGACATTATACCTCTTTTTGTGGCCTACCTTGTGAGTGTGTAAACTCCTTTTGATCACCCCTTGAGCCTTACCCTTTTCCTGGAAGAAACTTGATGAAAACATAACCTTTCTTGATCCATTACCTATAATCCTCATGATTTGTGGTCTATTTGAATAGCCAACTTAGGCCAAAAGCCTAAGTTGGGGATGTGGTTAAAAGAAAAGGTAAATCAAGAAAATGCAAAGAAGTCCCGTTTTCCCATGTTTTGAGAAAAATGGAACCCCTCCATATAAAAAAAAGAAAAATAAGAAAAAAATGAAAAAGAAAAATAAAGACAAACTTGTTGAATAAAGTTGTGAAGATACAAAGAAAATGGGGTTTCCAACGATCCATGGAAGATGAATAAGAGGTGACTTTTGAGCTTGAATGAAAATGATAAAAAAAAAAAAGGAAAGAAGGTGTTGTTCACATCACATTTCATGAGGATTTCAGCCTATGAGCCTAAATGACCATACATTTGCACTCAGTCCCATTACAAGCCTTGAAAAGACCTTTTTGATCTTAAATAAACTGAAACAAAAGTCGATTGGAAAATAAGGGCAAACTTATGGGTGAAAATCATACATTATGTTCATCTTTGTGAGTGTGAGCGTTGCATTTCATTTAGGAAATCTAAATTGTTGAATCATTGTGAGTGAATATGGAATCATTCTTTGTGTGAGGGCATTTGATCACCTTTGTTGAGCTTGAACTTGAATTTGAAGCAAGTATAGTGAGCTTCAGATTCTTTGGTAATGGTGAGTCACAACTTGAACCTTGAGTGCACAATTGATCATTGCATGAGTAAGTTGAGTCTTCTTGTGTGCATTAATGATTGAGTCTTGTGTAGCACTGTTTGAGACATCTTTTTTTTACTGCTGAACTTGAGTTTTACTTGAGGACAAGCAAAAGTTTAAGCTGGGGGTGTTGATGATTCCACGATTTGGACTCATTTAGGGCTTCATTTTAATAGATTTAGTGTCCTCAAATGCATATTTTGTCTCAATAACTTATGTAAATCCTTGAATTTCAGGTATTTGGATTTAGGAACAAAGCATGGACACTATTGAGCAAAAAGAAAGAAGGCAGCTGAAAGAGCGGAGAAAAAAGGGCCTGAGGATCGCCTAACCCATTAGGCAAGTCGCCAAATGGCCTTGGTCTCGCCTAATGTTCCAGTGTGAAAAGCCCTGAAGGAGAAAATCAAGTCGGCGATAGAAATGAGCAGTCGGCAAGTCGCTGAATAGTTCCGCGATGCAATGCCTTATTGCCCAAAGTTACAGAAATTCAAGGATGATGAAAGCAAAAGCAAAACGGCAATACAAATGACCAAAGGGCGGATCACCGATTAAATCGGCGATCCCGACTAACTGCGCCTACTGGACCTTCGCAACACAATTTTTGACAATTATAAATACTTGTTTGAATTTTTAGTTTAGTATGAAATTTTAGAATATCAAGTTTATTATTCAGTTTTAGAACTTGGAATTATTCTTGGGAGACATTTTTCCTTAGCTTTGAAGATTTGAAGATTTCTATTTCTAAGAAATTAGAAGTGGGTGTTAAAGATTGATCATCTTAGATATTTGTAAAGATAATATTATTCGTACCCAATTGATGGAAACACATTTCAGTATCGATTTCTATCTTTTTACTATGTCTTGCTAAAACCCCAATTCTTGGGGTGTGATTATGTGATTATGGGTTGAATTAACTGTTGGGTATTGCTAATTGATTGTTTATTTGATGTTTAGAAGTGATTTCATTCAGTAGTTATGGTAGAATTTAATGGGATTGTAGTTGCAAATACAATCTTAACATCATTTTTTTGGACTGCTCGAGAGAGAGGTTGTAAAACCAAAATTACTGAATCGATGGTCTGTGGTTATTGGGTTGTCATGGGTTCAGCTCGAGAGAGTGAACCCTAAACCCTTTTCCACACATTCAGCTCGAGAGAATGGACTAAAGCGAAGGATGTGCTTCAATGTGGCTTATTGGTGTTCGAGAGAAACCAATTTGATTCAGGGTAAATTGTTTGAGAGAAAGTTTACCCCACTAAAGTCTAGCTTATTCATTGATTTGCAACGGTTTAGTATTGACTGCGATTACCCGGTTGTTTACGTTGGCCCATAATCCTATCACATCCCAAGAATCCTGTCTCCATATTCGTATTTCCATATTATTGGTTGTTTTTAGTTGCTAGTTGACTACAAACCCCCCCCTTTTTGATATTTGACACTTCTGTCAACCTTTAATTTATCATGTTTTTCTTTATAAATGTTTTTAGCTATGATTGACTTGAGCATATTTATGTTTTTCTATTAACTCTTGAGTACGAACCACTCATTTCACACTCGACCCCAACTCACTAGTTGACACGTGAAATCACCCGGCTGCTACGCCTATCATAGCACCCCCCTTGTAGCCAAGAAAGGTCTCTCCAAGATGAGTGAAATCTCAGGATCTGGCTCAAAATTCAGCACCACAAAATCTATTGGGAATATCAAAGTTCTCACTCGTACTAAAACATCCTCTACAACACCCTCTGGCCTAGCAACAGATATATCCGCCAACTGCAAGATGATGGTGGTGAGTTTAGGACTACCCAATCCCAACTTTTTGTACAGCGATTTTGGCATCAAGTTTATACTAGCTCCGAGATCACACAATCCTCGCGCATTGAAGATCAGCCCTATAGTGATATGCACCGTAAAGCTAACTGGATCTTTCAGTTTAATGGGCAACTTATTCTGGATTCGGGAGCTGCACTCTTTAGTAAGCGATACAGTCTCATATTTAGTGAGCCTCATCTTTTTTTCCACGATCTCCTTCACATACTTCGCATTCCTAGGTATACCCTGTAAAACATCTACCAATGGCAATTAATATGAACTTTCTTCAGAAGAGAGAGAAACTTACCAAAACATTAGTCCTCCTTCTATTTTTAAAACTTCTGAGGGAATGGGGGAGGTGGTTTCACTATTGGTTCCACTCTTTCTTTTTGTGCAACAACCTCACTTTCTTTGGGTTCACTCTCGTTGCTAGCAGATTCAACATTTCTTTTCTTGGGAGTGAACTTCTCCAACTGCAACCCGCTGCGTGTATCTACCGCATTCACTTGCCTGGGATTAGTATCAGTATTTCCCAGCAATCCTCCTTGAGGTCGGGAATTTTGAGCACTAGCAAACTGCTTAAATTGTTTCTTCAGGTTCTGAGTAGCTAATTTATTATTTCTCAAATCCGCAACTAACTGAGCTTGATTAGCCATAATCTTCTTAAGCATTTCCTCAACACTTATGTTACTTTGCTGATTCTTGGGTTGCTCCTATTGAGCCTATTGTTGATACCAACGTACATTTCCCTGGGTGTATATTGATTTTGGCCTTTGGCCCGATTCTGATTACCTCCCCAGGAAAAATTCGGATGATTCTGCAAACTAGGATTGTAGGAGTTTCCATAGCTCTGATGGACTCTTCCACATTGTGCATTACCTACAAAATTCACAGAGTCCGGGTTTGCACCACATACCTCTGCACTATGATCTTCTCCGCAAATTTCACACCAAGTCGGTGTTTGTTGGACTGCACTTACTTGAGTTTGTTGTTGTCCCAACTACAAGTGTAAGTTCCGGCAAGTGATTGATCCTAGCTAGGATTGGAGGGCTTGGATAGAGTTTTCTCCAAGACTTGGTATGTCCTCATAGATTGAGACAAGGACTTTTATTGTTTCTAGATCTATCTAGTTTTGATACTATTGTAAAGATTTCGATTGTAAAGGGCTGTCACACTATTTTGTTTCAAGATTGTGTCTAAGATGGCCATGTGAGATATAGACTTCCGCTTGCGTTTAAATGTGTTTTTGAATGATAGATTGTATGGTTTAAAATAAAAAAGTTTTTAATTCCGTTTTATTTATATTACCTATGCGATGAATGAATGCTATGAGGCATTGATGAGTTAACAAATTGGACTCATATAGGGATATGTTTTGATAGAATTAGTGTCCTCAAATGCATATTTTTTCTCAATATCTGATGAAAACCCGTAAGTTTCAGGTATTTGGTGTTTGAGGGAAAGCATGGACACTACTTAGGAAAATAGAACAAAAGCAGCTGAAAGAACGAAGAAATGAAGATCTGAGAATCGCCGAAGCCATTTGGCTAGTCGCTAAAAGGTCTTATACTCACATTTTGTTCTAGTGTGCTGAGCATTGAAAGAAAGTATCAAATCGGTGGTGAAAAGAAGTAGTCGGTGTGTCGCCAGGCATTTTTGCGAAACAGTACTATGTCACCCAATAATCTAGGATGCGTTGATGCTGAAGAAGAAACCTGAAAGGCGATGAAACAAAACAAACGGCGGATCGCCGAGTGTATTGGCGATCTCGACTAACTGCGCCGAATGGCTCCTTCGGTGACCTTAATGTGATGCCTTAGTGTGGACGGTTGTATGGGATGCTATCCATACATTGAACAAGGTGTATCATGAGGGTTACTTGAGGTGAAGCTATAAGGTGAAGGTAATGATTTACATGATGATACTGTCTAAATATGGTATTAGGACTTGCATGATGATTATACTTGTACTGTATGTCGCTTATTCTATTATACATGATATTTCTAAAAAGTGGCATAATGCATGGTTTCCAACCAAAATGTCCCTTTAAAAGCATGTTTTTGCATGGTCATCATACTTAGTACATTTTTGTGTGCTAACCCATATTCTCTTAGTTTTACTACAAGTGTAAGTTCCGGCAAGTGATTGATCCTAGCTAGGATTGGAGGGCTTGGATAGAGTTTTCTCCAAGACTTGGTATGTCCTCATAGATTGAGACAAGGACTTTTATTCTAGATCTATCTAGTTTTGATACTATTGTAAAGATTTCGAATGTAAAGGGCCGTCACACTATTTTGTTTCAAAATTGTGTCTAAGATGACCATGTGAGATATAGACTTCCGCTTGCGTTTAAATGTGTTTTTGAATGATAGATTGTATGGTTTAAAATAAAAAAGTTTTTAATTCCGTTTTATTTATATTACCTATGCGATGAATGAATGCTATGAGGCATTGATGAGTCCACAAATTGGACTCATATAGGGATATGTTTTGATAGAATTAGTGTCCTCAAATGCATATTTTGTCTCAATATCTGATGAAAACCCTTAAGTTTCAGGTATTTGGCGTTTGAGGGAAAGCATGGACACTACTTAGGAAAATAGAACAAAAGCAGCTCAAAGAACGAAGAAATGAAGATCTGAGAATCGCCGAAGCCGTTTGGCGAGTCGCTAAAAGGTCTTATCCTCACATTTTGTTCCAGTGTGCTGAGCCTTGAAAGAAAGGATCAAATCGATGGTGAAAAGAAGTAGTCGGTGTGTCGCCGAGCAATTTTGCGAAATAGTACTATGTCACCCAATAATCTAGGATGCGATGATGCTGAAGAAGAAACCTGAAAGTCGATGAAACAAACCAAACGGCGGATCGCCGAGTGTATCGGCGATCTCGACTAACTGCGCCGAATGGCTCCTTCAGTGATCTTAATGTGATGCCTTAGCGTGGACGGTTGTATGGGATGCTATCCCTACATTGCACAAGGTGTATCATGAGGGTTACTTGAGGTGAAGCTATAAGGTGAAGGTAATGATTTACATCATGATACTGTCTAAATATGGTATTAGGACTTGCATGATGATTATACTTGTATTGTATGTCTCTTTTTCTATTATACATGATATTTCTAAAAAGTGGCATAATGCATGGTTTCCAACCAAAATGTCCCTTTAAAAGCATGTTTTTGCATGGTCATCATACTTAGTACATTTTTGTGTGCTAACCCATATTCTCTTATTTTTACTACAAGTGTAAGTTCCGACAAGTGATTGATCCTAGCTAGGATTGGAGGGCTTGGATAGAGTTTTCTCGAAGACTTGGTATGTCTTCATGGATTGAGACAAGGACTTTTATTGTTTCTTGATCTATCTGGTTTTGATACTATTGTAAAGATTTCGATTGTAAAGGGCCGTCACACTATTTTGTTTCAAGATTGTGTCTAAGATGGCCATGTGATATATAGACTTCCGCTTGCGTTTAAATGTGTTTTTGAATGATAGATTGTATGGTTTTAAATAAAAAGTTTTAATTTTGTTCTATTTCTATTACCTATGCGATGAATGATTGCTATGAGGCTTTGATGAGTTCACAAATTGGACTCATTTAGGGATATGTTTTGATAGAATTAGTGTCCTCAAATGCATATTTTGTCTAAATATCTGATGAAAACCCTTAAGTTTCAGGTATTTGGGGTTTGAGGGAAATCATGGACACCACTTAGGAAAATGGAACAAACGCAGCTGAAAGAATGAAGAAATGAAGATCTGAGAATCGCCAAAAGGACTTTTCCTTGCATTTTGTTCCACTTTGCTGAGGCCTGAAAGAAAGGATCAAATCGGTGGTGAAAAGAAGAAGTCGGTGTGTCACCGAGCAATTTTGCGAAGCAGTACTATGTCACCCAATGATCCATGATGCAAAGATGCTGAAGGCAAAAGCTGAAAGGCGATGAAACAGACCAAACGGCGGATCACCGAGTGTCTCAGCTGTAACGACCCGAGAGCACCCCCTAGGCGTTACTGGCGATTCGACCTCGAAGAGGTCTTATACAAGCCCTTAGCATTGGTCATCGCATGTATCATAGAGTAAAATTGCGGAAAATTTAAAACTTTTACTTTGGAAGTTCAACTTCACTTTATATATGAAAAATAAAATCTAACTTCGTCACAATATACCGTCTAGACATAGAAGTATCGAAAATGGGACTTAGCGCTTACATCAATAAGAAGTCTTGAAAATAGTAAGTACAACAATGTCTTTCAACATAAGCAAAAAGCTAAACATAGAAGCTAGATCATAGGGTCTTGTCCTCGGACTTGAGGACTCACCAACTTGGGGAAGCAACTCCAAGTGTCTTGAGAAGTAAGCTTGAATCCTCAACGTCCCGAACCTAAATGTTTGGGAAAAAGGGAGAAAATATGGGTAAGTAGAACACACGTACTACGTATGACTACTATGCATAAAAACCATTGATACATGCATAAAGGACATTTTATTCAAAACATGCTTTTGCCAAGTAAATCCAATATGCACATAATTAAGTATCATAGTCCAAACAAACATAATATCATCCCAACATGTAGCCAACCCAAGTAATACTAGTGCAA
Organism: Solanum tarapatanum; assembly: GCA_029582485.1. Taxonomy (NCBI): domain Eukaryota; kingdom Viridiplantae; phylum Streptophyta; class Magnoliopsida; order Solanales; family Solanaceae; genus Solanum; species Solanum tarapatanum. The sequence goes on from JAJOOB010002746.1 coordinate 18,726, forward strand.
TGCAAAGAATAGCATCACATAACCCTATTCAAAGCCAAGTATCACATTAAGTAACATACTTCATGAATACATTCATAAGATCATATTTCATCATAACTTACCATATTCATAATGATCATACATAACATAGCTTCAACATACATAAGTCATAATCATCATAATCATAAGAGAACACTACTACAACCATCTCTTAGGATCCCACAAGTGCAAT
>JAJOOB010002747.1:0-42749 GCA_029582485.1 Solanum tarapatanum
GGGGACTTGTACACGTATGGTGGTGGTGGCGAGGGTGATGGAGGTGGTGGGGACTTGTACACGTATGGTGGTGGTGGAGAGGGAGAAGGAGGTGGTGGGGACTTGTACTCATAAGGTGGAGGTGGAGATGCATATATGTAAGGGTCAGCAGAAACAATATCAACAACAGCCAAAATGGCCACCAATGCCACTAAGATATGTGGCAAATAATGACGACCCCGGCCGGGGCCGCCAGCGAGAAGCCTCATTGCTAGCAGGGAAATTGCACCACCAGTTCCTCAAATGTGGCTATAGATGAATTAATGTTCAAGACTCTTTGGAAGAGCCAGAAAGGAGGAGGAGGAAGAGAAGTAGTGGTTTTGTTAGACAAGTGATGGCTAAATGAGAAGCAATGGGTAAAATATTTATAGTAACACTATCAGTCGTTAATGTGGAGCTGTCAATTGCCACCAATTCAATTTGTCTGATTGTGAGAATAAAGACTTTTCAAAAATGAACTCTATACAGCTGGACTTACTCAATTTTTATTTTAAAAACAAATAAATTCCATCACTATGAATTTTCCATTGTCTAACAAGTGGCTACCTGCTACATAGATTTATTTACAAAAAGAATACAACACAATTAATTATTATGTAATAATGGGGGAAAAAAATCTTGTTTTAACTTTATTTTTCACTTTTCAATATATTAGAGTACGTACTTAATAATTTGTATGAGTGGCCTCTATTACTAATGAGATCATACAGTTTGGTCTTTATTGTTGTCTTCTATTTTCCTAGCCGCCGTGGTGGGGTTGGGGTTGGGGTATCCTATGAGATAAAGGTTGGTAGAGTTGCCTTTAATTTGGATATATTTTCCAATTTCGTGTTCAAAGGGATTAATTATGAAGCCTTACTTTTTATTTTTTTAATATATTTTTGGATTTTTCACTCGAGCCCATATTGGAGTTCCGACTAAATTTAAATTGAGGACAACAAGACTCATTCAGAGATAGCGTTCCCAACAGAATTTTCTCCAAACTCATAGCTCAAACCTAAGACATTTAATTTAGGGTGAAACAGTCTCACTAGCTCCCCCACACCACAACATGGTAAAGCCTTACTTATTCATGTGACTATATTTTATCTTCAAAGAGAGAAATTAAAGTTAAATTCTCTCATCAAAAGCCAATGCACGTGCGACCGCAAATGGTTAGACACATTAAAGTTAAAATACACCACCTTCACCTTTATATTAATGTTAAGATATGGTAAATATTGAATAAACTAAACAATAGATCTTTCAGATTTTTAGGCAATAATAACATTTGAAACTCATTGAAGTTAAGGCATATATAATATGTGATATGCATACATTAGTTCACTTTCCTGATTTGCAGCTTAACGGTCAAATTATTTGTTTTGATGTAAATAAAAATAAAAATATTTTCTTGAAAATAAGCCTGTGTGATATCGGAGTGTATGGTGTCTTGAATGCTGATGGCTATAGAAAATTTATTTGTTTGCCAACTGGAAATAGTCCACAAGAAACCTTTGAATAGGACATTTAGTTTGACATTAAAACATCTCAAGAATCCCAAATGGAACTCTCTCACCGATTTCCTACATATATATACATGATAAATAATAAATAAAATTAGAAAAGATTATTTATATTAATGTTTCTTCATTATTATATTAATTAGAGAAGCATTTTGTTCACTTGAGAGATAACTTAAAAAATAATATTCCCGTATATATATGTTCAATATTCAATGCAAGAAATTAAATTATTATAACTTGTTTAAAGAGACTTGGTATGCACTACTACTAATTCAAAAATTACAATACCGCGTTTATTATGTATCTGAAAGTTCCTTTTATTCATGTTTCTTTATTAGTGCATACATAAATAAATTGTTTATTTTAATTTTCATTTTTGCATTTTGTATAAGAAAGAGAATGACTTGGTATAACCTACTTCTACTAATTCAAAATTCACAAGCCAACATTATTTTAATATATATACTTAATTAATTACTAATTAGTTGACTTTACTTTGCTTATAAACCGTTACGCCACTTTTTTTTACAAATTGTTTAAGTGATCTGTAAACCGATGAAACTTTCCTTTCAGAAATTAAATTTCCTTCTTCTATATAAAAAAAATCTTCCTTTAATTAAAAATATTTGTTTGCAACAGGGATAACACAATCTGCAAAAAAACAGACATGGTACGTTTTAATTATTATTTAAATATACGTCCTTGTAAAACTAAAATTAATATGTATTAAAATAACGAAATTAGACAGACTTGAGTTGTAATTTGGGAGAAGTTGACTGAGTCGATAACGCACTCTTTCTCTTCCAATAGGTAATATGTATATTTATTTTATTTTCATGCATATTGTATAGTTCGAACTGAAAGTAATAAATTTCGTAAATTTGATTCTAGATTCACATCTATTTTCAAAGATTATCATTTTTTTTAAATCAAATTATTTAATCAAGAATTATATATGCACCTTTGTGATCCGATCCCACTACTCCTCCATAATGGAAGAGTACTTGTTATAGTATATAGTTTTCTTTTCGTTATATATTGAGTGTAATGTAATGATATGAGTATAATTTTTGAAGGTGCATGTGATATCAATGATGAGCTAGGATCAAGTGCATGTGGATCTAAGTGTCAAAAAGCAAAGAAACACGTAACATACAACAATTTATTAACACGATAGAAAGAGGTAACCAGAAGTGCATTTTATGCCTACCAATTACCATTTTGTTGTTCCATCGTTTTCAAACAAAAAAATAAAATAAAAAATAAACTCTTAGTTTCTTACAGTCCCCACTCATATGTATATAATATATATCATTGTGAGAATTATTATTCTCAAGCAATCCTTCAATACAAAAAAATTATCAGTTTCAACGTACGTCTTGATCATTTAATCTATAATATTTAATTTTTTTCAAGATATACAAATTTTTATTTTTATTATTAAATGGATAATAAATATAAAATCTTTCGTATACATTGTTTATACAAAAAAAAACATAACTTTAATTTCGCAAACTTTTAGTGCATTAATAACGAATAACATGATTTCAAAATTATAACGAAGAAATAAACAATAATTCTACGTCTAACGGTCTAAACAATACTCTAATTTTAAGTGCATTAATTAAGCTTGAATCTACGTGCCATTTCTGACTGATATAAGTTTGAGTTTGAGAAAGAATATTAAAATCTTGAAACTACATTTAAACATTAATTTTATTTATAAAAACAATTGAAATTTTATGAACTATACACAGATATAATATTAGTTTAATTTATTTCTTGATCATAATAAATTATATATTATTTGAGGTAACGGATATATACTAGCTTTCACGTTTCCCAGGCAAATTGCATACACTATTGTTTAACTTATTTCGATAACACATACATATACTTTATTCATAAATCTAATATGTTTTTCATCTTTAAATCCTTGATCAAAAGTAACTATTATATACTATTTCTCTTTATGTTCCCACATTTACAAGAGAGCAATTTGTTCGAATCGAAATAGTCATGTACAATAACATGCAAAAATTCATAAATGGACGGTATAAGTAAATCAGATAATAAATAAAAATAACACTATATGACATATATATGAACAATTCACTGGTTTAAAAATACAAAAAAATATTGAGAATCTCCGACAGTAAAGAATTGCATTGTGAAGGTTGTGAGTTAGATTCATTAAGGGAGAAAAAGGGTGGAAATTTTCAAGAAAGGGTTAAAAAAAGTCCAGAGTTATTTCCTTTAAAAAAAAGGACAAATTATTATAAATGTTTTGTGTTTCCTTGAAGAAGAAAAAAATGCAAATAAGGTAAGAAAATTATGAATTTTTCATTCATTATATAGGTTCAACATTTGTATCCAAATAAAACGTTCAAATTTAATACGTAATTAATTATATCATGCTTTGATGGTTGATTCCCTTGAATGTGCTGAAATTATATATTGATATATTTTGGAGAGGGTGCTAGAATAATGTTTCGCCAGACATTGCCCACCTCTTTGATTTTCAACTGAAATTTGAAATATATATATATATAAATTTATTTGAAATAGGATCACATGGAGGATCATGTTTTATCGATTATTAATATCACCTTCGTAGAAGGCAATGTCTCACTAATTATATATATATTGTGCTGTTCGTCAACTATCTTGTATGGTTACAAATAAATAAATAAACAACAAGCATGATCTACATGTTTGGTCGGTAATTATTTTGGTTTTGCTCGTCAAGAAGACTTTTTCTGTAATTTCAAAATAAGAGGAAATATTAAAACTAAAATATACACACAAACGATTTAAATAATGAAAAATCAAAAGAAAATAGTATTAAGAATAACTGAAAAGGTGGAATATATATTTGAGTACTGTAGAGCGTGTATAAGCTTTTGCTTAATATTTTGAAATTTTTCTCAATTTCAATCATGTAAATAATATCCTAGTGGATAGTGCCAACTAGCACTGTGGTGGAGAGGTATTCGTCTTTAGTCAGAAGTCTTGCGCTCAAATATTGAGTATAAAATTGTGTTTATATGAACTTTTTTATTGGCGTGAATTCGCAATAAGTGAGCAAGAAAGAAAATAGGTTTACAAGTGCCTAAAAATATTAGAAGACGATTATCTTACTTTACAAAATAAAATACTCCCTTTCCCTTTGTTTCAATTTACATTTTCAAAAAATGCGTAAAAAGAATTGTACCGACATCCAAAATTTGCATCTTCAAAAAATAATTTATTTAAAAATTTTAGTCAACGTAACTGTCCAATTATTGAAATGTATATACATATATCATATTCCATCTGATTTTGAAAGAACAATGAAAGCAATATTTTTAAAAGAACCTATTATTCATACAACTAACATTAACCTACAAATTGATATCTCAATTAAAGAAAAAACTTGTCTAGAATTATCGTTGAATTAATTTTATTTTTCCATTTTCATCATGACCCCATTCTTTTGTCACATATATAGAGCATGCTTCTTCTTCAAAAAAAAAAAAAAAAAAAGAACATTTCATATTTTTGAGCGCACCTAATCCATGTGGAAAATATTAGTGCAAATTAGTCTTTTTTCTCTCCTCCAATATATTATGGATTTGAAAATTATACACTAGTAAGAACAAAATCACATGGTGTTGTACTTTTTTTCCTCCTTTTATAACAACTCATAGCTTAAAAAAGGACAGAATTCCAAAGCTAATAATCTTGTCTAAATAAGTATTTAAGAATCCTAGTTAATAGAGGTGTCACTTAACACGGAATTGATTAGTTTTGTGGGGTGTGGGGTGGATTCTTTTTCAACACCACGAAAAAATAATGTAATTTGCAATATCTCAACCCCATTTGTTTGGACTTTATTGAATATGATATTGTTATATTGTTTCGTTAATAGTACTATTTTTTTTTAAATGTGAGATCCACACATGTTTCGCATTATGTTCTTGGACCGAACATGCATATGTAAGCTTGAAAATAAAGATCAATACACATTTATCGAATTAAATGTACGAGATAGATCAAATATGGATGGTCCAATCTTTCATAGCGGGTTATATATATATATATATATATGGATACGACTCATATTTTAAAAACATTAATTCTCCAACGCATTTTTGATTGAGTTGAACGACTTATCCATTTACTAGCTGTGATAAAACTGATAACGTACATTGAACATTTTCTATCCTGTTTGAACATTAATGTAGTACTCCATTCATTTCTGGCAAAATGAAGAGAAAAAAAAATTGAAAGAAGAAGAGATATATATAGTCACATAAAGAGTATTAGATGATTAATTAATATAATGTAATTAATAAGATGAATATTAGTATACCAAATTGCCAAAAAAGAAAAAGGGGGGAAAGAGATTATATTACTACATATATATAGATGGAAGTCCAAATAATTAAAGCCATCGATGAGCTTTCAATTTCCACCTAACACTCTTCCAATTGGCTTTAATTAAATATTATATTAGTAAAAAAATGTTTCCTTTTTTTTTCTTACCCTTTAATTTTGCCTTCTGATTGGTCCGTGGGAAACGTTTTAAAGGACGTTAATACTATAATTACCTATATATATAGTTGATTAGACTGCTACCTAGCTAATTGATTGTATGAGGAAATTGATCCATCTACCATCCCATAATAACTTTTTCTTGAAAATTGACATGCATGTATGCTTCTGCTTCACCAACCTAAAATATTATAATTATCAAATGACCTCAAAATTAAGCAGGATCAATAATGTATTCTATCATTTTAAAAAAATAATTTTTAACGGCAATATATTAATTGCCAATGAATCTATTTGTTAGAGGCAATTAGCACTCTTAGTAAATGTCTCTAAAGTGTATAGCGACATTGGATTCAATGACAATTAACTAATGTGGATAAAAAAATTTAACATTTTTTATTAATGTGCATTTTTATTGCCGCTAAAAGTTATTTTTATTGTAGCGTACATATATACCAAGAGGCAAATTAGTTAAGCATTTAATAATGTACGTATTTAACTAGCATCGAGGAATCTTAGTATATTGATTAACTACTTAAACTTTCATTGGGTAAAGATTTAATTCCCCATCTTATAATTCCCTTTTTCTTACGCCAAAAAAAAAGAAGAAGAAAAAACTAGCATTCGAAAGTTATGACGGCTCAAACAAATTAAATGTTCACTGCAACATTTTTCTTATATACATACGTATTCATCTTAAAGATTCATGTTACCAGTGACTAACCACAAGTTATTTAATTCAGGTAGAAGTACAGTCTACCTCTATTTAGCTCTACTGGCTTTCTTATACCTCTACCACGAATCCGAACCTACATCTTCTGGTTAAAATTCTGATGAACCGGATATTCCCTTTACATGCATGAATATTTTTTGACTCAAGCTATGAACTCCATCAATCAATCAATCAATCCTTGTTGGAATTTCATGAATTGATAAAGGTTCCAACTCCATCATCAATTGTTCATGAAATTTGAAATTTCAAACTTACAACACCATTTGATGCAATTATTCTGTGTTTTAGCTAAGAAATTTAAATTTAAATTTCAAGTGACTACAATTTGCAAATTAACACATTAAAAATGACAGCTAAATAATTTTAGACTCAAAAACTGGTCAACTATTCTTTTTGTGGGTTGGTTGTATAATATTCCTCTTAGAGACTAGTACTAGTAGTCTTTACCGATCCATTTAGCCTATATTTGTTTACTACTTTTTACTACCTAACATACCCTACAATTATTCTTTATCATTCTTTATTGCCAATTGATTTCAAAGTTTAAGTGAATTAAAGGTATACATAGTAACAATAAGTGAATTAAAGGCATACATAGTAACAATGAAATTGATTGAAAGTGAGTCAAAATTAATAATCTTTTAAAAGCTAGCTAGCTAGCTAGTTTTCTCAATTATAATATGTATATATTGTAACAACGAAGACTTAGATTGGCAAGATTATAGACTTTGGGATATTTTTTTCATAGAATGGTAATTGTAATTGGATCGGACCCTCTAATTAGATAAATATAAAACACCTCCTAAATTTTAGCATATAGAGTAAGTGAAAAGAACCTCCCACCTAATGTTACATATTAGCTTGCTTCTACAACAAGGGAATGGATCACATTAATTTACTCATCAAAACAGTCAATGTCATTTGATTTAGTTTTGTTGCAACAAAGTCATGTGTTTGCAATATTAAGATTTCGAAGAACAAGTTACTTTTTTTTATTCTTCTCAAAATCAACCTTTTGGTTATTTTAATTTTGTCAGAAACTATATTAGTAGTAATTTGTTCTGAATTTTGAAAAGTGGTTAAAACAAGCACATTCAGCTTAATTATGTTGTAGAGAAAGTTTCACAAACCCCCTTCCTAATACCAGTTAATTGTCACAATTAATACAGTATGTGTTTTTAATGTGCGCATATAACTTGTACTAATTGATTTTATTAAATAAATAGAGTAATGCTTTTCACAATCAAAATGTTAATTCCATTGAGTAAGCTAGAAATGATTATGAAAATATAGTTGATAAATTAAGAAGGATCATATATAGTGCATAGATACCCTTCAACTTTGTCATTCAGAGCTGATATACCCCTCATTATAAAAATGGCTCATATATACCCCTACTTATATACAAATGGCTCACATATATTCTTTTCCTCTAACGGAAATGAAAAAAATTAATTTTAGTTTAATTTTTATTTTTTATTTTAAAAAAAAATGTAATCCCATATGAGTATATTTAATCCTCCTCAAACATATTTATTTATTTTTTTGACTTTTTTTTTGTTTCAATGACTAATTTAGATTTATTATTTTGATGGTCATATTTATTTATGTTTCACTAATATTCTTGTAAAACTTATTATAGATAACCAAATTTGTTTCTTCAAATACAAAAATTAAATTACAATATAGACAAAAAAATAGTTTTAAATTATAATGTAGCCACAAAAAAATAGTTTAAAATTTCTTTCTTTACACTAAGGAATGGAAGAAAAAAAATAAAATAAGAATAAGAAACTCAAATAATTATAATCAAAGAAGTCAAAAAATAATTTATGTATGAAAAAGATTAAAATATACCTTGAACTTTGCTAGAAGAATCATATATACCCCTAAATAATTTTTAAGAAAATTAAAAGTCAAAAATATAAATTTAAAACTAATTTTTTCACTTCCGTTAAACGAAGGGTCTATGTGAGCTCATTTTGTAACGGTAGGGGTATATGTGAGCCGTTTGTATAACGGTAAGGGTATATATGAGCCACTTTCATAACAAGTGGTATATCAGCTCCAAATGACAAAGTTGAGGGGTATATCAGAAGTGAGAAGGAGTAAAACATGTATATAAGAGTCATTTTCATATTGCTTGAAATGGGGGACAAGATCTTCTTTTGCATATTTTCCTCTTCAATCTCCATCCTTGTCTACAAAATAATACAAAATAACAAATCCAAAGATTATTTCAATCTCATCAAAACTATTATATATATATAGTGTAAAGCGTAAATTACATTTTATCCCTATTCTTTTTTTAATTATAATAATTCCTTAAAATTTGTACCTTCCGAATACATAAGTCACCATTCGGATACATTAATTTTGATACAAGAAGAATCCTTCTATTACGCTAAAAAAGGGAACAAAATCTATTCTGTTGCTCTTAAAAAGAAAAAAAAACGTAAAATTAAATATGAAATCCATAAATCACGCAATGCGCTGCACAATGTATCATAAAATTGAAATATAAGAGTTAAAAAAGATAAATATCATAATTTGATACATAATAAAGTAGTCAACATTGTCACTATTATGTATCATATACCTATTGATGAAACTAATACATAGTGTGCTAATTATAGAACATTATGAGTTATGTATCAAGATTATTATTGGATAATATATACATATACATTACCTTCTAAGTTGGATAAGACTGAACAAACATTAAAGATTGTAGATATATAATACACAATTGATTTGGTATTGTCTATATAACCTTTTAAATTTGAATGGGATTGAAGATACACTATAGAACTTGATACAAATAAATGATACATTAGGTAGTGTTTATGTATCAAGTACATTTATATTGAGCTAGATAAACACTACTCAGAGATTCAACAACATTGAGGTTATGTATCAATACCTTAAATATGAACATGATACATTGTATAAAACAAATGCTACTGTAGTCGCGATGTATCAGAGTAGTGATAACACTAACAAAGTGTAATTTAAAAATCAAAATAAATTAGATGCATTGAAAAGCTGCAAGTTTGATAGTGATGGTTGTGCATATCCAACTTTTCCCTCCTTTTTTGGGGTTTTTTACAACAGTAGATTTAGAACTCGAGCATGCATTCTTTTTTTACTTTTTAGCTCTCAAATTTATCACGATTAATGAGTTGTTTCATTGTTTATATCTATTTTCATGAAAGTTCATCATCAGAATCCATATGTATCAGAAAAATGTAGATGAAAAAGTTAAAAAGATTTTTTTAAACGATGATTCAAGAACGGGAAAGAAAAAAAATGATGAAGATATAGTTCTAACCTTTTTAGGAACTAGAAATTGATGAACTGGAGAGAGAATATATTTGAAATTCAAAAATGGAATGATGAAGACAACTGCTAATATGTGGGAGTGATTTCGGGCGTGAAAATAGGAACAAAAATCGTTGGGTTAGAGTGCTGTGAGTTATGTATCTGGAAAAGGAGAGAAGGAAAGAAAAATATGGATTTTTATAATATTTTGAAATGGTAGGAAATTTTTAGAGAATATGGAAAGAAAGATTGTGTAGATAGGTAATTTTTCCTTCCTTTTTTTTCAATTTAACTAATTGTTTTATTCAATCTTTTTTGGGATGGAGGTGGAGTAGTGGACATGTGAATAGCCCAATGCTGTTTCTCCATTAAGGCCCAATAAATATAGATAAATGGGCTACTCCATCCTCAACGAGCCAGCCTTATTTACTCATTCTGGTCCAACTCCCCTTCCATCTACAAATTAGATATTCAACTAGGCTTAATTTTGATCCATTTCAATCAATAGCAGATTAATTTGACATTTAAAGTTATATCAAAAGAAATAAAATAATAATGCACAATCATCTTTTTTTCTTTGTCGTCCCTAAGTATGATTTTCTATGTTGATAATCACATTGTTATTTCTGTAAGGGTACTTTGAGTTATTGAATTTTTCGCGAATTACAAGATTTGAAAGATAGACACAATAATTTTATTCACTTTGCTTTTTTTTTGTGTATATGAGTTTTTCATTCGAGATTTGACTTCTCTCACCTCACATGAGTGACATCTTTGAGTTTTTTAACACTTAATTGTTTTATCCCTTCCCACTATACTAGTGTCATTTCAAACAAGGGTGTCTTTTTAGGATTGAAACACAAGTTACTAGAACAATCTAGTTACAAAATTTTAAAATGATGTTATATTTAATTTAAGGGTGTAAAGAATTGGATAGATGAATTCCCCTAAAAGGCAAGAATATAGAATGTTTGTTGGTTTGAAAATGAATTGGTAAGAGCTTAGTCATATATATTGTCATGAAAGAAGAAAACTATAGTATGTGACAATAACTTGACACCAAATGAATGTGTTTTACTATGGAAGCAAAGTGATAGATAGAGAGCCTCTCCCTCCTTTATTAAAAAAAAAACTAAATCCATTGCCCCTTTTACAACTCCCTCCTCTCTCTCCCCCGCATCTTAAAACAACCAAACAAACACTACTCAAACTCTTTCACAATTCCCTTCCTAAATCTCCAAATTTCAACTTTTACTCCCTGCTAGTTACTCGTCTCAGCTCAACTCGGTCCGTCGGTCGGTGAGCTGGACTTATCTGGATCTGGCCGGAATATTTGTCTTCCCGCCAACATATTGATTTTCCCACTTCTCTCACAGGTCAGTTCTTCTCTTTTTGCTTATGAGAAATGTTAAAAAAAGTTTGACATGTAGATCTATTTCATGTTACTTTTTTTGTTGAATCAATATAGATTTGTTAAATGCTTGATCCGTTTCAAATTCAATACTATCTGGATAGGGAAGTTGTTGTCATGCAAAAAGATTTGATTTTTATCGGTTGGATAGTGAGATCTGTGCTTTCTAAATTTTGCATTTTCATCATCCCTGCTTGGAATGATAAGGAGAGGTGAAGTCAGGACTTATTCAGCTGCAGCTGCAGTAAGAATTGAAAAAGAACAAGTGCATTTGTTCAGTAAGTTACTTATTCACCACTGCCTTTTATATACTCAATATGTATGCAGATTTAGCTTTTCTATTTACTTGCAGTCATGTTTCGTTATCTCTGTGTATCCAATATAGACGTGTGCATACTATTACTGATACATCAAGTTGAGTGATCATTAAGTACCCCACACCTGTATTACACCCATTTGACATCTAGGAAATGAATGAATGATACATGCAATGTACATATTTTTTTATGCAGCAGATGCGGTTTGGGTTGATGGTAGTTACATATCAAGATTGAGAAAATGTACGATCTGGGTGACTTGTGCATGTATTTCACTTGATGTGTATAAGCTGTTTGAACTAGCTATTAGAGTGTAGCATTAAATGGTATATGAGATAGTCTTGAAAAGATACAAATGAGCTACTATAATTCTGATGCTTAAATTATATTTGACAAGTACTCCTGCCAGAACTTTTTCTTACTCTGTTGCCTTACTTTGATTGTTTATTTGTTTGCCCTTCTATTTTTCTGTTCTGACATATGGTTGCAATCACCATGTTTCTTGTATTTAGGTGAGTTTCTTTAGAGCTGAAATACTAAGCAATTGACTCATGAAGAACGGTATGGCAGAATGCGCTGTCTGTCATTCCAAGCTGGTTTCTCCAACTGTAAAAACTATTTCAAGGGCATATGATCGACACAGAAGCAAGATTTCATCAAAGCAACGTGTTCTCAATGTCCTATTGGTTGTAGGAGATTGTATGCTGGTTGGTTTACAGGTAGCGGTCCTTTTCAAATGTTCTAATTGTTTATTCGTATTCTTCTCAGTTATCAGAAAAAAAGTTCTTAATTTTTGCATGCAAATGATAATATCCTACCAGTAAAGTGTACACTCACTAAGCTTCTTGATTTTGTGTGGATTGTGCTCTTTCCATAACAATCACCATTTGACTTTTTTTTTATAAAAAACTTCTGCTTTTCTCTTGAATATAGTTAATTATAGCTGTCACTACATATCTTTTGCCACTTGCTTCCATCAGCAAAGTATTTAAATTTGCTGCTTAAAAATGAGAAAGACATGTCTAACCCAGTATTTTATTTCCCTTTTCAGCCTGTTTTAGTATTTATGTCAAAAGTGGATGGAAAATTCAAGTTTAGTCCCGTAAGTGTCAACTTCTTGACAGAGGCGACAAAAGTCGTCTTTGCAATAATAATGCTTTTAATCCAGGTACACTATTTTTATGTTTTTTGTTTTACTCCTAAGATTTTCTTTTCGATAGCTCAATTCATGTTTCTTGTTGGAATGTTTCTGCAGGCCAGGCATCAAAAGGTTGGAGAAAAGCCACTTCTTTCAATATCCACATTTGTACAGGTAAAATGTCATTGGTGTGAGTGTTGTAACTGCTCTTAGTTCTCCTGGGTGGGTTAAAACCTAGTTTATTGCTCATCATGTCCTTGTAAAAGCAACATTCTTGCATATGTTCTTTATGACACTTTAAGGTTTGTAAGTGTAATATCTGAGGAGCCAGTCTCTCAATTGAGTCCTCTTGTTACATGATTAACCTATATCCATGTATGACACTAAGGATTTGAAAGATGCCTAGCCTGGATGACTGTCTTGGACAAGGGTATTGTTGCTTTTGGGCGCAGAAAGCTTTAAACAGCTTTCCAAATCATCAATTTAATTTCTGTGTAAGATCCTGCACAGAAGAAAGATATCAGGAGTTAAATCCCACCGGAGACAAAATCATTAGGTGGTTTCTTCCCATATGTCTGTCAAAGTTGTTGTTACTGGTGGGAGGTGGTGGGAGGTGGCAGGTATCCCATTGAATTAGTCGAGGTGTGCATAAGCTGGCCCGGACACCACAATTTTTTTTTTAAAAAGTAGATACAATGAGTTGTATAAAAGGAAAAGTTTTACCACACCTCTTATGGTGTTTGCCAAAACTCCAAGGTGGGGAGCCACACATACAAGAAGGAAATTTGAGCTTAATGCAAATGGATGGGTGTCAAGAAAGATAGGATATTATGGTTTAAGGGAACTGCCATCGTGAAGATCTGCTAATGATATTATGCAGTAAAGAAAAGGTGCAAGATGGATATTACACTTGCCTGGGACATTCTTTGTATAGTTGATATTGGATAAAAGAACTAAATGCTTCTCTTCACTGGGTATAGTCTGCTGAAAAGAAATTCAAGCATTACTACAATTCCTCTTGTATATCAGGATGCCTTTATTTATTCATTCCACAGAAGAGTCAATATGTTGCTGTGAGTTCTACCTTTCTTCATATCAAGATCCCAGGCTCTTAAGTATGAATATTATCTCCATAAGAGTGAAACAGGAATTAACATAGGTAGATAATAATAGCAATCCTGCCCTCTTTTTTTCGGTTTCTGTTTGTAAAGTGATTCATCAGCATTATTAGATGCTGATGTTTTTGGAATGAATGCAAGTTACCTTATTAAAAGAAAAACATAAGTCGAGAATATGATTACATTGAGTTGATCCAAAATGTGAAGAATAAGGATTAAGACATTGAGTTGATCCAGAGACACAGGAACTTTTCTAGTATTGTCAAAGAATAGTTGTATTGGGACAAATGCAAAAGACATGCTGAACATTGAGATAATTTGGACCGACCTTGGAAATTAGAACCTTCTCATATTTCTACATACTGTTCGAGCTGCAAGTTTTGTCGTGCTTGAGTTTCCTTTGATTGACCTTGGAAGTTGGACCCTCTTCATATTTCTACGTAGTGTCAAGCTGCCAAGGTTTGTTGTAGATGAGTTTTGTCTTCTTCGTATAGACAATTCAAATTTGCACTTGGCTGGAAAAGGAAAACTTCAACCTTTTTACTTAGCTTTGCTCCTTTTCTTTCAGTTGTCAGTTTGTCTAATGTGAAATAGAAACATCATTTAGGTGACTAATTGATGCTTGCAAATAACTGGTTTTCCTCTTTCTTAAGCTTCTATGCGACCTAAGGTCCATAAACAACAAGACCGTGTCAGTGAGGGGTGGAGAGGAAAAAAAAAGGAAAAAATGTAGGATATTTATTGAAAGATCTCCAGTTGATGTCACTTAGCAAAAGAAAAAATGGAGCTCCAGTTGTTGCCTTTCACAGTTGTGTATATGATTGGCAACTTGATAAATGCCAGTAAATAGCTCCGGCTGAGTCATAGAAACAATCTATACATACTTTGACACCTGCTTGGTGTCTAGTTATGAAAATTTTGACTTATCAAAAAAGATTTTAAGACTTTTGATACCTTGTAGATTGTTTGACTGTATGAGAGCTTCACTTTTCTTTGTTGCACTGTCAGTTCCATTTTAAAATCGACTAATTCTTATCTGCATCCTGGTTAACTTTTTTGTCCTTCACCATTCTATTAAACCACCACTTCAGCTTCTTAGAGAATTGATGGTGTCAGTCTTTGTATAGATTTCAGATTCTATGTTGACTACTTGATAGCTGTTGTGTGTAACTGAAATCTTACAGTCTTGACATGCATGTGTGTGTTAATGTATTGTTGTGCAAACATGCTACCAAGTCATTCAACAGGCTTACTATTAATTGATAATTTACATCCATTTTTTTTCTTCAGGCTGCACGAAACAATGTGCTTCTTGCTGTACCAGCACTACTCTATGCCATAAATAACTACCTAAAGTTCATCATGCAGGTACTATTTGTTGAGCTTTTCTGTGCTTGTCAGTTCTCTGAGTAATTCCCATAGTTTTGTTATCTCATCCAGCATCGTACATTTTGCCTCTGCATTTTTACTTGTACTGTACAGAGCTACAAAGTTGGAACATTGTCTTGTTTCATCCATGGTATTCATAGAGAATTACAGATGTTTCATGAGAAAAGTTGCTCTAAAACTTTACCTGTTTGTCTCAAAACTTGGGATATATCCAGAACTACTTTCTAAGGTTACATATTGACTTCTGAGCTAGGCAGTTGGATTTATACCTCAAAATAAGAAATCTGAATGCTGCTTGAGTACATAGAGTGATGATTCAATAGAGATAGGTATTTGTTAATAAATAACAAACTTCTATCTCTGGCGTCAATATACTATGCTGGTTTTGCTAGAATGCTTCTGTGCACAATATTTTCTGCTGGCTGTCACTTTGTCCTTAGCACGACTAAGAATTCTAAATAAGGGAGGCTGCTGAATAACCAATTACCATTGTTAGAGGCCCTACTGGAAGAAGGTCTGGCATGTATAGACAATTAAACATGCCATATCATGGTGCTGTAGAAGACAAGTGATGTCTTGACTCTTCCCTCTCATGGCTTAGATGTAAATGAAGAACTAAATTCATTTTTGTAACTCTGTATCGGTTTATGGGTTCTTTTCTATACATCCCCATTCACTTTATCAGTTATCGAGACACCTCTATAAAACTTGATTCATGTTTGGCTTGGAGTCTACTGAGTCATGAATACATATTTGATTGACTGTTCTTCTTCTATTAAGATCTTTTCACTGTCCAATATAACATTTAAGTCACAGCTTGCTAGCTACCAGGCTATACACTCTGGAATTTCTTTTACCACAGTTCTCCTTTTTCTCACTTTTTCCCTCAAATATTTTTGTACAGTTATATTTCAACCCAGCAACAGTGAAGATGCTAAGCAATCTGAAGGTAACTGCTATATTTGAACACTTCTACAACTTATCATCTGATTGTGTTTGCTGCTTTTGCCGATTTTCTGCTGAATTCGTCAATTACTTTATTGACTCTGGTTCTTCTTCTTTCTTTTCATCATCTGCTACATTTTGATTTTTGGTGGGATAGAGTTACCTGGTCCTGTATTGGTGGGAGGTAGTAGGAACTCTGTGGAATTAGTCGAGGTGCGCTCGATCTGGATTCTGGCTAGACACCACATTTGTAAAAATGCAATGTAGCTAAATTCAGTTAGCACAATCCAACTTCATCCCTGTATTCACCAACTCTGGATGAAACCTAAATTTGGATCAACTTCCATACGGTACGGATATCTCCCCAGATCATTTGGGATTGAAACATTATTGTTGTTGCCATTGTTTCTTGATCCAAATCTGTCTGGATTAGATTCCACAATTTTTGGTTCAGGACTGGACTGAAATTGCCCCCATCTTAATCTGTATAATGGAAGCTGCCAGTGCATAGAACTATTTTCTTTTTGAAATTTCAAGCAATGTGGGTTGGAAGTCCATGAAGCACTCTTTGTTAATAGATTGCAATCTTTAGCTGGTTGCTTAATCTAATGAAGGAGTTGTTTTAGCATCTTTCTAGAATGTCCAAAGTTATCTGTTAACATCCTTCTTACAGGGCAGAAAAAAAAGGACTACTCTTTTTTGTTCACTTGTCTCTCTCCGTGAATATTACCTAAAGCCAAAAAGTTTTATTAAGGTGGTTATTTCTTTTCAGGAGCCTTAGATAGATGTGCTAAGAAGATGGCCCCTTGGATAAATGGGTATATATCTTTTGGTGGGAGGCTCACTTTAATTAGTTGTGTGCTGGACGGAATTCCTACATGATATTTGATGTCACTTTTTCCCATTCCAGTGAGTGTTGAAAAGAAGTTCAATTCCACTAGAAGCCAGTTCCTTTGGGAAGGAAATGCTAACAGAAAAAGTTCCATTTGATCAAATGGCAGGAAAAAGACAGTAAAGGTGGTGGATTGGGTGTTAAAATTTTTAAAGCATCATAACAAGAAAGGGTATTCCTTTGTGTAGTTCTTCTGTGAAATTCTCAGGAATCTGCCGAACATCTTTTTATGCATTGTAATCATGCAAAGCAGATATGAATTCTGTTCCTAACTCAGAGTGGTGTCAGGTGTGAAATGGATGATGCCAAAGAATGTGAGATCTATTGATTTGTTGGCAAAATCAGAAAGTCGGGAAAATGAAAAGCAAATCTGGGAAATGATACCTCTTTGCATCTTTTGTACCATTTGGTTGGAAAGGAATAAGAGATGTTTTCAGAATCGGGAGAATCATTTAGCTAGCGTTAAGAATAGTTGTCTTCTTAATCAGTACATGGATTTTATAGAAGCTTTGAGAATGTAACAGTTGCAGTTGTTCTGTAGTTTGTATGATTTTAGTACCTTCTTGGTACTTGCTTATTGGGAAAAAATGTGGTTATTTCTTTTTCGATACCTGAGACTTTACATATCAGTTGATGATTTCTCAGTTTCAACATTATACACCTGCATAAAGGATATATTTCAGAATACTTTCTTGAATATTATGCTATGGTAGAGCTTTTCTTTAATATTTGTTTCTTTGCTGTCAAAGTGCAGGTTTTGGTTATTGCAGTGCTGTTGAAATTTATCATGAAACGGCGATTTTCCGTAATTCAGGTTAGTTGTTTCAAACTAGTAAAATAAGCTGGAGGTGCAATATTGATTGTAGGGGCAGGAAAGAGCAAGGCATCCTGTATAACTTCTTGCAGGATGGAAGTTGTATACCCATATAATAAGAGTTATTATGTTACAGTGGGAGGCTCTTGCTTTGTTGCTAATTGGGATAAGCATTAATCAACTTCGATCCCTTCCTGAAGACACTACTTCTTTGGCTCTTCCAGTTACCACAATTGCATACATCTATACAATGATTTTTGTAAGTGATTTAAACAACCTAGCAACTTACTACCGGTTCTATTTTGTTTGTTATTGGAGAAGGCCTTAGTAAATGCCTGGACATCATTTAAGATACTTGTTTATTATTGGCTAAAGGAGGGTTTTTCTTTTACTCAGGTAACTGTGCCTTCTATGGCCTCAGTATTCAATGAGTATGCTTTGAAGAGTCAATATGACACTAGCATATATCTCCAGGTAAAATTACCATGGCTAATTATCATTTTCTTATTTCTGTATCATCAGAATGTTCTGTGGTTAGATTGGCCATTATTTTCCACTGCCTTCTTTCCTGGGACAATTATTACTTTTGAATGGATGTATAATTTTTATGTTCCTATACTTGAGGTACTTATCAGTGCCAGTTTACTGCAATGTTTGATTCTTTGGAGACTTGGCGCATTTAAGAAATGTCCATGAACATTCGTCAACGGTAAATTCTGACTTCGAATGCCTTGTACAAGGGAATAAGGAAGATGTAACACAGTAATTTAATTAAGATAAATTTAGATTTAATATGAAGAGCAGGTCTTTCTTATGATAAAAATGTAACATTGTAATTTAGTTATATTTCCATATGAGAGTACTTGGTATGATGAACATATAAAGATTTTTCTTTCAGTTTCACTGTTTGTGCTAGCTTTTTCCTTGCCTTATTTTCTAATCCGACTTGTACTAGGATCTTTATCCTAGAGCAGCATCTGTTGTCCAGTTATAGGACTTCAACTGATGCATGTCAGGTCTTGTCTCTGTAGCAACAACGATTATGCTAATTTTTCCATTCATAGAGGACGGGCGGGACTTCTATCAGCACTCTCTTCCTGAACCATCTGACATGTTGCAATTTAATTTGCAGAACTTATTTCTATATGGATATGGTGCTATATTCAACTTTCTAGCCATTCTTGGGATTGCTGTATTTAAAGGTAATGAGTTGATTCTGAGGGTTTTCCTATGAATCACAATTGAGTACATGACAAGGCAAATAATAACTGACTAAATAAAACTGCACTTGACTTTACTAATTTGCCCATTTTGTCAAAAAAATAACACTGTTACTCTGCTATCTTAATATCATTATAGTTCTTAGATCCCTGCTTTCATGATTTATCTTCAGACTTCAAGTAAACTGTTACAGTTATAAATACCACATTATTACACTTTCCTGGATTAGAATGTACCGCCTGGAGAAAACCTGCAAAATTGCAAGTGACAACACTCCTCCCTCATAGTGTAAATCGTGTTACTGTAATGTCATAGACTCATAGTGGTTGAAGATCTTATCATTACATCTTATCACAAATCATAATACTGAATCTCTTAATGGTAAAACACAAATGTTGTATAGTTTGGGAAGCAATCAGGTGTGTATATATCTTCTCTTATAGGAGTGGAGTGGTCATTGGGAACCTTCATGATGACATATATGTCTATGCTTGTAACCTGTGTGGAAATTCTGTCCTCGTTTTAAAAAATTTCTCCATAGTGGTAATTAAAGTGTCAATATATGAGATCCTGGATCAAGATGATCCTACTTCAGACTACCAATCAATATAATGATTTTACTTCAAAGCAAGGCCTTTGTTGGATAATATTCCTCCAGCCTCTGTAATGTTTCTTCTGAATTTTTCAGGTCCTGGTAGCTTGGATATTTTTCAGGGTCATTCGAAGGCAACCATGCTTCTAATTGTTAACAATGCAGCGCAAGGAATTCTGTCGTCCTTTTTTTTCAAATATGCTGGTGAGATTATTACTCAATTTGCTCCACTTTCTTTTTGCTCTTCATATCCTCTATTAATGGGGGTTGTTATATGTTTCTACTTGGTGCTTCTGCGTAACCCATCTCACTTTTAACTAGAATTTTTTTTCCTTTATGGTATTCTGCTGTATAACACAATTTGTTTGTACCAGATACGATTCTGAAGAAGTATTCTTCAACCGTTGCAACAATATTTACAGGCATAGCATCTGCTTTGTTGTTTGGTCATACACTGACCGTAAACTTTCTTCTTGGGATTTCTGTTGTTTTCATCTCAATGCATCAGGTATTAAATTTGAGAGAGTTTTCCCTCTGGTATTTCCCATTTTCTCTTTGGGTTGATCATTTAACTTTGATACTTCAGTTCTTTTCACCTCTTTCAAAAGTTAAAGATGACCAACAAAACGGGACAGTGGAGCTGATTGAGGTCCGGGAGAACCATAGGTATTTACTTGTTTAGTGTAAAGTAAAACTATGTCTCATCCCCAATTTATTTACTTGTTTAGTGTAAAGTAAAGCTATATCTCAGCCCCAAGTTATCTTTCCTTGTCAGCTAGTGGTTCTTAGGATACTGCTTTCTGTATTCTATTTTAGTTTCTTATATATGCTGAGAATGTGAGGGAAAGCAGGATTCTGATGGCTTGCTCCCGGTACATCCATTCATTGAAAATGATTGTGTCTGCCGAATGAGTAACATGATAATCCAACTATATAGCCATCTTTTCTTGTAGCAGATGTAGTTCTGCATGTAATTCAGCTTCACAAATTTCTCTTGGCCGTGACTTTTATCATGTCATTTTGAGTTTATATCGTATCATTGGATTACTCTTGTCTTTATTTACATATTTCGAAGTATCAAGGTCCAGATGTAATCAGTTTAGAAAATGTGTGAATTTATTGCTTTCCTGCATAGCTGAAGGGCTGCTTCTGTTTCTTTTGTTTCTATTTATGCAAATATTACCTCCTTGTTGCTTGATATGATGAATGCATGACCTTTTTCTTAAAATAATATTTAAAAGATAAGTTACAAGTTATTATTGGCGTAAGGTCCTTTGCTGTGCAAGATAAATACCAGTTTCACTTACTAAGACAACAAGCCATACGTAAATTTCTATTGAGTGATGATTGACATTAGCCATACTATGTACAGAAGCATTTAATAAGTTCTTTTTTGATGCTGGTAAATACTTCGTGAGAACTTAGTTGTGCAAGTTTCTTTTATTCCTTGCTGTTTTCCAACTATAACATCAAATCCATTTATTGAAAAATGGATATGAAACAAATGCTAATCTTTTAGGTGTGTACATCACAGAGATGCATGTTCACTCTCTTCATCCCTCCTTTTGACCCCTACCATCCCCCCTAAGTTTAAAAGGCTGCATCTGTTAATACTTCCCTCTTGTGTTGTTTTCAGCCCTAAAGATTCATCCTTTGTAAATATGGCAGCAGGAGCAAATGAGGAGGTATGGATCTTTTCTTCAGAAATTTTTAGATACAAAGTTTTTGCTGTATTTCCTACTTAACTTGGATGGATTTCATGTTAATTTCTTTTCCAGGCAAGTCATCGAGTAGGACCTGATGAAAGACAGCCACTTCTTCCAAGATGAAGCTACTTGAACTGTAAGTCTGCTAATGTTTCTATACTTTCTGATCCCAGTTAATAACTTGGATACACATAAATTAAGACAATGTTCAAACTTTTTATGGTTTATGGATATGTCTCTTGGTTGCACTTATTCATGGGAAACATGTGGGAGGACTAAAAAGAAGACTAGGAGAGTTTGGTTGGCACCTTGGTCATCTAATGGGATTGTATATCATGTCCTGTTTCTCTTTTTATTTTGATATGTATGAAAAGAACTAATCAACAACAACATACCCAGTGTGGTAATCACACACAGTGGAGTCTAGGGAGGGTAGAGTGTTGCAAATGAAATGAACTGTTCTAGAAGAATAAATAATTTCACCATCAACAGATTCCATTAATATTGTTTTATTTTACACTTATTAAAGAACAGTTTATATCAAGTAGTTTCCAGTCTGAGGTTTAAGTAGAGTAAGTTGTGCTATTTTCAGTTATCAATGTTATGAGATGTAGATATAGACACCGAGAAGCTATGCTAATGTCGTTGTCAGATTCCATGTATGTTGAATGATTTACAACTAAAATGCATCTTGTTCCACCAGATTGACGTGAGAACTATATCCTGCATGTCTTGGTATTTGTTGGTCTTTGAAACTCTGTTCCTGGATATGGAGCTTGTTTTATTGTTATTAGAAATTTTTTCTTGTGTAAATACAAGTTTGCTTACCCGAAAATTGTTATTGTAGGTCATTTGTAGCACATTTTGTGGTGAGCATTTACAGGGAGTGTAGAATACAAGGTCATTCAGTGTAATATCGAGAACAAATAAAAGAAGAAACAGTGTTGTTGTCTCTCTTTTTCTTCTCTCCAAAATGTGGTCAATCCCTCTGCTTCATGGGATTGTTTCGCCTGGAGAGAAGGATATGTGAGGTAGAGAGACAACAGCAGTATAGTTGTCATGCAATACAAATACGAGCCTACCTATGTTGTATAAGTTACAAAAAGACTTGTAGTGTTTGTTACACATGATTTTCTTGTAAACAGTTTACAGTTATCAATTCTTTCATATATTCTTGTAATCAATTCGAATTTTGATGATAGATCAGTGTTGATGTTTATTTACAAGGATGTGTTAGATTATGCTATCTCGGCCTTGTGAATTTGGATAATGTACTAAATTGAAGTAAACATCATTTTTTTTTTTGTAATTTCAAGCAAATTGTTGAGTGATACAATAATTCATTTCATGCTCAAATTCCACTCGCATATAATTGGGAATCTGAAAAGAGATTCCCAACTATATGTTCGTTCGTTTCGCTCAATTTCTTTTTCGTCTCTCTGCATTCTACAATACATACTACTTTATTCTTTCTATGTAGAAGTAGTAGTAGTAGTAGTATTTGTCACACAAATGCCATGAACCTCTCTCTCTATAATAACATCTCACTCTCACCTTCCATCCGCTTCACTTCTCCAAAACGATGTCGTCACTACCACGTCAGTTCTCGGCGAATCTCCCCCTCCCTTCCCCGTCGACGCCATCTCCGCCGCCGCCTTAAAAAGTTCTCCACCGAAGACTCTCCACCGTCCGATCAAAACCTCCACTTTGTCCTTACCGTCGATAATTTGCCTACCAAATCCTTCTACTCAATCAAGGACCTCCTCCACTTGAAGCTCGGAGAATTCCTCCACTCAGGCCGAGCCGCCATTGAAGACTTGCGAACTCTCATCCGTGTAGATACCGATGCCGGGAGACTTTCCTTCTCCTGCACAAGGTCCACCGTTAAATTCCTAGCAACTCTAGTAGTTTCCAGTTTCCTACTTATTTTCACTCTTAGGGCTATTATTAACCTAGTGCGGGGGATACGACTCAACAGTGGAAACAACAACGTTGAATTAGTGTATAAGAGAGACCGTAGTTTAGGTGGAAGAGAAGTTCTTGTTGCTAAAAATGAGACGCCTACGCTTGATAGGAAGAAACCAAATGTCTTGGATAGTGATGAAGGAAACAGTAATTGGGATTGGGATAGGGATAGTCCAATTAGCTTTTCCAGGAGGCGAAAGAAGAAGAGTTCTGTGGAGCAATTGCCTAAATGGTGGCCTGTTTCGACTTCTGGTTCCGATCAAGTTGGGGCAGAGAATCAAGAAGAGTATCAGAGAATGGCCAATAGATTGATTCGAGGTAATTTTATTTTCCAGGTTATTGTTAGGTATGCAGCTGTTTTTTCCTTCATAGTTGTGCAACTCTTCGTTCATGTCTGAATTGTCATATTGTTTAATCCATTGAAGAATGGAAGACATGAACTCCTAGCATCCACGATGATTGTTAGTTATGCACTTCCTTTTAAATCACAGTTTACAAATTTGCTTTCCAGCCATCTTGGACAATAGAATGACGGGGAAGGACATTTTGGCGGATGATATAATTCAAGTCAGTATGTTAATGGCTTCTCAGTTTTCACAATCTTTATTTTTATACAAATGTGAATTGTTTGCATAGTTTCTTAGTTTTTTTATTTTGTTTGCAGCCCCCTTTATATTTATGAGTTTGTCACACAGACCATTTTAACTTCTTTTGCTCCAAGTAGCCCTTTGAGCACGCAGTTTGCAACTTTATACACATAAATATGTGGGAATGTGAGCTCCATTTCAGGAAAGGAAATTATAAGAATGAAGTAATCCAAATATCAAAGTTTTTTTTTTTTTTTTTTGAGAATAGTAACTGTGAATTATATCCAAAAACTATACTTAGATAGCCTTTTTATTTTGCATGGTACCGTCTCAGTTCCACTTTTCCTTTTCAAAAAATCTGTTACTTCACTGGAGGAAAGGATTAAAGAATTGTTCGACATCATTATGATTTTTTATTTTTCAAGTTCAAAACAAATTTATGATTTTTTATTTTCCAAGAACATAAGCTATACTCTACTTTGTGCTAACATGCTGGTCCATTTGTAGTTACGACGCATAGGGAGGATATCAAACGTGAAAGTTTCGTTTGATACTGAGAATGCACGTGATACCCTTTTTCGCGTGGCAGTCGACTTTATTCTTAATTATTGTGAAAGGTAGCTCGTTTAGCTTGATGACTGATTGCTCAATGCCCTCTTTTGCATCTTTTTACCCTCTTATAGTTTCTTCTTCTTTGCTCTTCTGCAGCACTGCAAATCAGTCAACTTTTCTTCTAATTGATGGTGAAGAAGCACAAAACTTTGTTGCTGGGCTTGCTGATAATGTTGGACTTGAGAGTACTCGGGCTGCAAGAATGGTGTCTGCAGCTGTTGCTGCACGCACTAGGTCGAGGTTCTTGCAAGCTTGGGTAAGGTTTTTCTACTACATTGAATTAAATTCATTTTTTGCATTTGGACTTCTTGAAGCAGGCTATGATATTAAAACCTTAATCCATCCACAAAGAGTATTGCATTAATCTACTTCCTTTTTGAAGCTATCACTTCTTCTTTAGCATTATGGTTGGGAGAATTTGTAAGCTTAGGAGGATTATGGCAGAACCTATCACTTCTCCTTTAACAATAGACAGATGTGACCCAATTGGATTATTTTGGCCAAGTGTTTACTTGGTTCAGGGTGGTGTCAGGATTTAAAATTAATTCAAGGAAGTGTGAGATTATGCCCGTTGGGGAGGTGGAAGACATCGATCAATCTTCCCAGGTTCTAAGTTGTAGGGTTGGGGCTCTCCCAACTACCAACTTGGATTACCTTTAGGTGCGTCGAGATCATTGGATGTGGAATCCAGTTCTTCAGGGGTGGCAGGTGGCAGAAAAGATGCTTGTCCAAAGGCAGGAAGGAAGTGCTTATCAAGAGCACATTATCGAATATCATCACTTATTTCTTTTCTTTGGTTCATGCTCTATCTTCAATCATAGAAAGTTGGAAAGGATCCAAAGAAATTTCCTTTGGGACGCGGCGGATGGGGCAAGGAAGTTCCACTTGGTTTAGTGAGAGACTGTCATGTCTCCTAAAAAATGGAGAGAGCTTGGTATTAAAGACTCAAAGGTGTTTAACAAAGCCTTGTTGGGTAATTGGTTGTGGAGATTTGGGGAGGAGATAAATGTTTTTCTGGAGAGGGGTAATAGTCCATAAGTATGGGGCTATGGAAGGGAGTGGAAATCTAGAAATGTGTATGCATTTTGGGAGGGAAGTTAATTTTTGGGGTCATAGGTGGTGTGAGAATAATTTATTGAAAGATATTTCAAGCTTACACAGAATATCTTGCCAAAGAGACTTGACAATACAACAATTTAGGGGGACATAAGGTGGAGAAACTTTTTGGGACTTGAGATTTAGGAGACTTTCACGATTAGGAGGGAAGTGACTAAGTTTCAAAGATTGTTGGTTCTACTCCATATGCAAGTTACAATTGTAGATAATATTGATGCTTTGTTGTAGGGTTTGGGGAAGAATCACATGTTCTTCATCAAGTCTTTTTACGAGAAACTTTTGGGTGGGGAAGAGGAAGTGTTTTCCCTTGTAACACAATGTGGATACCAAAGGTGCCGAGGAAGGTGTGTGTTTTCACTTGGCTAGCTACTAGATGGGCGATTTTGACGGCGGAAATCTTAGAAAGTGTAAGGTTATTTGCGTTAGCTAGTGTTATATGTGCAAGCGGGCAGGATGTGGATTCATCTTCTTCTTCATTGTGGTCTTACCATGAGGCTATGGGGGAATAGGTTTTAGTGGTTTGGTACTTCTTGGGCTATGCTACGAGCTATGAAAGAGTTGATGTTCAGTTGGAAGAGCGGGAGAAGGAGGAGAAGACTCGGGGCTTGGAACATGGTTCCACTCGCGTTAATGTGGTCGGAGAGCTTTTGAGAGGCTAGAGTTGAGCTTTGCTTAATTAAGGAGTAGCCACTGATCCCTTATATTCTTTTGGTGCACCCATAAAGTTCCCAATTGTATAGAAGATTGGATGAAGTTTGTAGAGAATCATTTCTTTTTGTAGATTATTTACCTTTTGGTGTTCCTCTTGTATATGGTTAATTTTTGCCATGTTTATGAATGAAAATACATTTACTTGATAAAAAACTATTAAAACCGAATTAGTTAGTAAGCCCTCCTAATTAGCAATTTCATATCTTCTCATACCCTGAAATCTAAGGTATTGGTCTGTGTCTTAAGCCCTTTTCTCCTGGTCCACTACTATCTCGTAGGAGCCTTTTGCGGAAAATTACTCTAGTGTCTAGTCGCATATGCTATCGTTTGTTTATTATAAAAATCAAAATTCAACAAAAACACATCCTAAACGGACTCGTGAAGCATCACAACAACAACAACAATCACAATCCTCTCAAAATAATTCTAAACTCAAATCACAATCCTCTCAAAGAAGATTGAATTGGATCAAGTTAGGATGAGAATTGTGTGAAATTAACTTTTATGAACTGGAATATCGCACAAAATAAATGGAAGAGTTGATGTATAGTGTACAGTCTCTTCAGTTTACATCTTCCCAAAGAAGCTGCTTCCACACCTCAAATTTTGTGTGAAAAGTCTCATCATAGAAATGCAAGGGAAGACTGTTGTGTTATACACTCACTCTCCCCATACTCTTTACCACTTCTGTGGATGGGTAAGCCCCTAATATAATCGATTTAGCAAGTAAAATGGAAGGGACCTAGCAAATAAATAGTTGCTAATCATTGCCATCTTCCTCTTTTACCTTAATAAAGGAAGAACTTGGATCTTTCATAAAAATAAATCCCTCCAAGATAATGGGAGCTGGAGCACAAAACATGCTGCGTTAGCAGGGTCCGAGGAAGTTCCACACCACAAGGGGTGTGAAATAGACAACCTACCCTAATGCAATTAGTAGCTGCTTCCACGGCTCGAATCTGTGACCTTGTAGGTCACATGGAGACAACTTTACTGTTGCTCCAGTTTCCAAGATGAGCTAATAAAATAAGTCACCAGTTCCGAAGCCCCTATAGATTAATATGCAAGAGTAAGGAAACTAAACAACTATTGTAGGTCCTTGTAATTCCAACTAATCTATCAACTGCCTCTGGTAGGCTGAATGAATCAGCCAGTGAACTTATGTATATTTCGCTATGGATTTGGTGATTGAGAGAATTATTATCTTGGAAAAGAAAAAAGCTCGTCTTCCATCTTTGGTTTCCCTCTAAAATAAACTGTTGGCATGATGAAACTAATGGATGATCAAGAATGCAATATAGTTTGCTTGTACTGATGCTACTAGGATCGTTTAATTTTCAGGCCTTGGAAATGCAAGGAAAGCATTCTGAAGCTGTGGTGGAACTGTTTAAAATATGTGTCATCCACCAGATATTTCCTCCTGAAGAGTTCTCGGTTTGTATTTCCTCATTTTGCCTACTTCTGTAAAGTTCGTGTGATCTATGCTCTGATTGTGTATCTCATGGTGTGTACTGTTTTAATTCTTTTAGAAGTGCCTTAGCATTGAGCCATTGATATTTTAAAAACCCAGGAAAACTAATTAACAAACTTTTTCTTGATCCCAAATTCTGATGGAGTATGATTAGTATCTGAAGAAAACGGAAATCGGCTACCGATCATCCTAGATTATGGACTATTTACTCTTTGTAGTAATTTTTCGAGTTGTCACTATTTCAAGGAGCCAATGCTCTTTGCATCACAGTCTCAGACTATTTCATGCTCTTTGTTGTTTTATTGGCATGTCTCTACAGCCTGAGATGGAGATGGTGGCTCGTGGACTTGAGAAACACTTAAAAGTAGACCAAAGGGAGTTCCTAATGAACAGTCTTCTACATGTGTGCGGTGATGAGACCAGGAGAAGTGTGGCTGAAGCTTTGGGTCTGGTATGCCTAGTTTATTACTCCCCTTCCCTAACTAGAAGATTTGGAATTTGTTGTTCATTGTTGTTGTGCTTCTATTGAGTGACATTTCCAATTCGTCTCCTGTCAATTTCACCTGTTCTAGTGCTTTGTTAAAGAATTTTTGCCCTTCAGCTGTGTAAAATAGATCTTAACAGGCAGTGCGGAGAAGACATCAATTCTATCCTCAGTTTTGTACACTGTCATATAGATTCCAAGAAAATTCACCTGCTCTAATTTGGGCCTCTTATCTATAATAATTTTCCACTCTCTTCTATCATCTCCTAGAGCAAGAAAATGTGGAAGTTTTTCTTCCCCAGTTGTTTTTGTATTTGTTGCACATATGACATAACTAATAGGAGTAGGAAAAGAGTTTGATTTTGAATGTGACTGTCTTGTGGCATGGCTTGTAGGTTAAAATTTTAGTTTAATGTATAAATAATATATATTGACTCCCCTTGTTTTTTTTACGTGTCCTTTTTTTCATATTTTTACATCGCTCATTAAAATTCCTGACTCCACTACTGCTTTAACTCCGGTCTCCCTTTCAATCATCTACTTTGGTTGGTAGAGTTATTAAATCCTAGGATAATCTCCTGGAGGAAGCATTTTAGTTACTGTAATAAGAGATTGATTTATTTAGAAGAATATCCAACTGATGTTAATCGCTTAATCTTATTCTATTTTCTGAGAAGAAGAATCAACCAAATGTCAGGCTCTTAGTCTCATAAACTTCCAGAAAATATTTCCTTGGGGCTAACTGTGGATTTTCTGAGATTGCAAAATTCAAAGAAAAGACTGAAATGATTTAGCAAATACTAAGAATTTCTTTTATAAGGGCTAATACTAAGAGTTTAAGAAATGGGAAACTATAGAGGGACTGAAGATTCCATTTACACTCTAGTTAGAACTCCAAAGGTCTATGGAACCTTCAAGATTTATGGAATGACTTGGTAGTCTCATGGAAGCATCATTTCTTTTGTTACTTGCTCCCATTTCTATTTGTTCTTTCAAGCTCAGCACACGCAACAGGAGTTTGTTGAAGGTTCCTAAATCCTTAAATCAATACAGATTCCACCCTCACCTCTCCAACCTCTGGGGAGTTACTTTATTCTATTATCACAACTCTGGGAGTGTGAAGAAGTATCTTATTACCATGGATATTAGAGAATTGTTGGATTTTCTCTTGAGAACTTGTAGACAAATCTGAGCCAAGTCTAGCTAGGGCAGGGACAGTCTGTGCTACTGATCTTGATTGTGCAATGCTTATTGCCAAGGTTATCTGCTATTGTAATTGGTGGAGTTATCCTTTAAAATATAATATGGTCTTATTACCTTTGTGGTATTAAATGAATTATTCTGACATTTATTTTCTTCACAGATGTGTGTATTGATATTGCTGTTTCTCCTTTACCCTTTATTTGTTGGTTTTTCACCATGTGCTCTTATCTGCTTCTTGTTGATTTGTTTTTACTTGTTCTCTTCTGCAGATGTACATGAAGGGTGACATTGTTGATCAACAAGAAAACAAATATACATAGATCACTAATTTATGCGTACAGGAATTGATTTTTAAAGATGAATAATGTTTTATGCTCAAAAAGACATTGGTCTACAACTAGTACTACCTGTATGCAACAACCTTCCGAAATGCTTCAAGTGGATTATTGGATCTATCATGTAAAAGGTCAAATGCACATCTTACATTCTAAAGCCCCGAAAAGCCCGTTATACCCCTAGTCTTGTTTGGAGTGGAACTTATATCTCCTATTTATGTTGAGTGGTTGTTATACACGAGTAGCTATTTTTGACCTTTCATCCTTCTTTGTTCTCTTAGTTTCATCAGCATAGCTACGAAGTCTACTTTAGTAACGATCTCAAAACAATGCAGCTTACATGCTGAGACCAGATATATCTGCACATGTTTTTATCATATGGATGAAAGTTAACAAACATGATTCCTTCTTTTTTGATCTTTGGTTTACTTCTTTTTTGGCACAAGTATTTTGGTAGCCCTTCCGTCAAAAAGTATTTTTTGCTAAATAGAAAGGTTCACGGTTTCTAAGTGTGTTGCATTGTGTCTTTAGCTAAAGTTGCTCGTACCAAATGATTGTGGTTCGAAATATTGATTCTTCAGAAACAGACAAAGTTGGCTTTAATTTCCGCAAAACAATGATTTTTACCCACCTTGGCTAGTCTGCACCTAGCTCCTGAACTACTTGTAACAAAGTGTGCAACATATGGGTAAAACATGCAACAGAGACGGTTGCCTGGGGATGAAATGCAACAGGGCAATAGAATTGCAACTTTTAACAGTTTCACAAATTACAATGTAGAAGCTTCACAGTACATATATGTATATAAATCAAACCATGAACGTAAAAATAAAAATAAAAAATGCAAGTCCAAAAATATTACATGATAGACAGCAAGAATGGCAACATCCTCTTAAACATTATGATTCCCACCCAATCTGTTCCAGTGTCATACATTTCACAATATCACTTCACTTATTCTATGCTTCGTAGGATGGCAAGTTCACCAATCTGACATAAGTCTCAAGAAGCAGCAGCAGGGGCGGCGGTTGGGTTAAAAGGTTTTTGCTCCGCGCAGTTGAGTACTTCGTGAGGCCCTGCTTCCTCGCGACCAACACCCATCAAGTCAAGGTAGTACTGGTAATGGGAGATGATGTTGTTCATTGAGTCAACATCACCTTGGCCACAAACAGCATCACCATAGAGAATATTCATGGTGGTACCAAAACCAGGAAGTCGTTTAGACAAAGTATCATTTTTTGTGGGCTTCCAGTTGCCAACAAAGGCATCATGAGCTGAAGGCTGACCCTTCTTCATTGGGTTCATCCACCTCCAAATTGCAGCCTGGAAAGCCATGGTAGCATTTTGTTCAATGTATTCGGGATGATCCAACAGATTAAGCTTGAGGGCATCACCAATAGCTCCATAATTGTAGTTCCTAATTAAAAAACAAACAAACAAACAAATTAATTCAAACATGAAAGCAGGTGCAGATCTATCAAAGGAAATGTCGGTAGGTAGGTAGGTAGGAACCAGTAGATAGGCAAGGCACCACGACCGTAATATCTGGCTCCAGGAGTGCATGGGTAGGTTAATTTGAAGTAGTCATCACAGTAATCTTGGCTGGGACTCATTTCCTTGTTATAGCATAGACCATAAGCGAGTGGTCCGCCAGTGGCGACTCCATAACCACCTGTAGAGAATTTATGTATGTAATGTTATACTTACTAACTACTCTAATCTAAATAATAGATGAATGAGAAGAGAGAGAGAAGAGAGAGAGAGAGAGAGAGACTTACAAGAAGTTTTGCTACCGACATGTCCAAGGAAAGCAGCAATCTCCTTCATCTGCATTTTCTTACCACCGGTGGTACCAAATCCAAGCGGCTGGTAAAGTGCTGTAGCCCTAATGAAAGATCCATAATCCCAGAATCCAACAGCATGAGCTACGGGTGAGTTCCTCTTAGTGAAAAGGAGCTCAAATTGGTCAGTGTCGAGATAATCAGTTATTGTCAAATTACAACAAAATTTAGACAATTTGTTACACTCCCAATCCTTGACGCACATCTTGGTACCCTTCACCGTCTTCACTTTTGTGGGTTGCTTCCTGAATGACTCATTCTCATCTCCATGAACACACCCAATTATCGAAATTATTACCAACAAACACAAAATCATCCTCATCCTCATCTCCATTCTTCTTCTGCAACAAAATAGTATTTTACTTTACTCTCAGTAGAGAGAGATGGAGAATTGGGTATGTGTA
Source organism: Solanum tarapatanum (assembly GCA_029582485.1). Lineage (NCBI taxonomy): Eukaryota > Viridiplantae > Streptophyta > Magnoliopsida > Solanales > Solanaceae > Solanum > Solanum tarapatanum. The sequence goes on from JAJOOB010002747.1 coordinate 32,407, forward strand.
TGAATGATTTTAATTTCCTTTGGTACAAAACAACCGAGTTAGATGGAGTATCTTTTTCAATAAATGTGAGGTACGGTGGAGATTGTTTCTGATCTGGGAATTGACGGTAGAGATTGTTGGGACAGCCTGGATTTGGAATCAAGCAAAGCAATGGAGGGTGAACGCTGACCTACTTAAGCTAATGCCACTCCACCGACACCTTACCATTTTCATTTTCATTTTTTTTAAAATTCATTGTGTGTGTGTGTGTGTGTGTGTGACAGCTAACCACTATTTAGCTCTTCCTCTTTCCTAACACATTTAACTTACTCATTAATTTAGTTTGGTAGAATATATTAGGAAAAATAAAGTATGCATTAGTTTTGGTTTGGTATTTTTTTTTAATTTATGTATAATTAATGTTCATCCTCTTATGTATTAAGGTGTGTATTGTTAATACCATGAATTTCTAAATATTAACAATGCAATTGTTTTAATGCATGATTAAAGACTCAATTGCCCTTTTTGGTACATCTTTTCCACCATAATAGTGGTCAGTGGAGAGTATCTTTGTAAATAAAATCTTTTATGCAATATATGTTATTTTTAATGCACCAAACCAAACAATGCATAAAAATAACATATGTACAATTAATGTAAGCATAACTAATACATACAACATGGGTCGTTTGGTAGAGTGTATTAGGAAAAATAACGCATGCATTAACATTGTGTATTACTAGTACCTTCTTTGGTACTCTTTTCCAATCTATGTATAACTAATGCTTGCATTAGTTATACACTCTATTGTGTATTAAAGTGTGTATTGCTAATACCATGGATTTCTAGGTATTAGCAATGCAATGGTTTTAATACATGCATTAGATTAACTAATGACAAAGCTACCCTCTAAGCCTAATAATAATAATAATAAATATAATAATAATTATAATTATATAATAATATTAATTATAATAATAATAATGTGGGGGTATTTTTGTAAACAAATATTTTTTAATAATCTTTATACAAGGCTTGCTATTTCCAATACATCAAACCAAACAATGTATAAGAAATAATGCAAGCATAACTAATGCTTGCATTACTAATACATCATATTTAGCATTATTCTTATACACTCTACCAAACGATCCCACATTGTTTATGCAAGTATTACTAGTACACTCTATTTAGCATTATTCTTATTCACTCTACCAAACAAACCTTGTTTTTCTTGTACAAAATTTCTCTTTAAAAATTAGATATTTTGATGTATGACATCATATTTGCTATTTTTTTCTTATAAAATCTGATACTAACGAGCAAACAACATACGACATCATATTTACTATTTTCCTTGTGAAATTTGTCATTTTTTTATTATTAGTAATTTAACAATTTTTAGGCAATATGTATATAGCACATTAGGCTATCATATATATATATATACTAGATGAGAATGGCCCGTGCTAGCACGGGCCCAACATTTTATTTGTGGATGCTTTACATGGCACTTGGTAACGAAGAATAGCAGTAAAGAACTTAAAAAGTTGCAACATAGCGATGTAAAAACTAAAATTGCATTAGATGAATGACGTAAGCAGAACGTGTAAAAATGGTTGAGCTATGATTGATACAGATCTTTCGGACTCTATTGTCTTCACAAAGTTTCCTGCCTTAGTCAATTTCTGCTTCTTCCAAGAAAGGTAAATTTGTATGTGCATTATAAAATGTACACACAGGAAATAATTGAATTTACTTGTTGATTTGAAGAGAACATGGAGTAATTGAATAACTCGTTCAACTTTTAAGTGTTGTCATGTTGCATCTTGCAATGCTAGCTGTCGTAGTTTGAATGACCATCTTAGAACAACTATTGGATGTGCTTTGCACTTTGCCCTCTTTGCCAAGCCAAAAATGAATTAAAGACTATTTAAATATGAAGAACGGTGATAAAGTAAATAAAATTATCTATTGCATTGGCGAACTTTAGACTAATAAGCCTTAGAATATATTTCACCTTTTAGCTATTCGGCTTCTTCAACATATGGGACACGCAGAGTCGAAGTGCTGCATCTATTCAAGAGAAAGTAGAACTCGCCAGATCAGTTAGAAAGAAGTCAACCTTGTGCAGTTTGTTTTTATTCCTTAAAAAAATATCAAAAAATTTGTCTGTACGTCTTCTCAATTTGATTCCATAGTTGGTAGAAATAAATGGCCGGGAATTTCACATGTCAGCTACAACTTCATGTGAATTTTTTTGAATGTTGCTCGTACTCTTTACTTTGGACATTACTTTTGGAGAATTGACATTTTTGAAGAGTCAGAACAACATAGATTTAAAAAAGAAAGAAGAAAATGATGAGATGAAGTCTAATATGTTTTTGACATATTTATCTCATTCACGTCCAGGTCTAACATGACATTAGAGCTCTTTCACTTGGTCATGAGTTTGAAACTTAAAAGATCAATCTAATGAGCAGTATAAAAAAAAGTTAAATTAGTTGTAGGCAAAGGTAATCTTAAAAAAAATGTTATGTTTTCTTCCTACTTAAATATATGAATTGTTCTACCAACTACTTTTGAAACTCATATTTCAGTGATACTACTCCATATACTATCCCTTGATGCATTATGAACAAAAAGAGGGCTCCAAGCAGCGGCGAATCTAGGATGATCCGAACATGGGTGCACCAAGAAAAATGTATTAAGTGGGAATTGATCTTTAGTCCTCAAAGTCAAAAGCTCAACATTTAACCATGTGGATCAACTAGAATTTTTATAGTACGGGTGCAAGAATATAATATTATACAAATGTTAGAAAATATATACATAAAATATCTAATTTTACGAAGAGACCACGGGTTCGGGTGCCCTATTTTTTGCACCTAAATTCGCCACTGGCTCCAAGTATCTTTCACATATTTCACATTTCATCAGATTTTTCATTACCATCATTAAACTTTTATAGTCATTTAAATAATAAACTCTTATTATGCAATCTTAGATTTCTTATTCTCAAACCTCCAACCTTCTTGTGAATCATTACTTTTTTTTGTCATTTAATAACTTTAGTTCTCTTGTATTACGCCTTTCCACATGAGGTCACTTTTTATGATATTCAAATTTTCCTCAATATAACCATGCAACTTTAACAAAAACAATAAGTAGGTTGAAATTTTATCCAACACACTATTAACTGAAGTGAGTCTGCCATCGGAAGACAATTTTTTTTTCAAGAAGTCATCTTACTGAGACATCTATTTAATATATATCTCAGTCAGATACTTTTGTCATTATTCTTTGCACCTCAAGAAAGTCCCAAATATAGGTAACTCTTTAACCTTTCATCTAATTCCTATATAAAATCTCTGAGGTAAATCCTCTATACAATGGTGTTGTACATAATACTCCTATTTAATTTGCTCATTTTAAGTGCTTTTGAATCTAAGCTCATTTTTTGTAGTGTTTGATTGCCAGAAAAGGCAAAAAAAAATATTAAATCTAAAAGTTGGGTATAACCAACTTATGACTTTTAGCTTTTAGGTTAGAAGTCATCTTGTAAAAGCAATCCAAACTCCCTCTTAGCCAGATTCACTCTTGAACCAGTTACTATCCCAAAAGTTAGGAGAATTCCTCCATGAACATATCAACAAAATGACATTTGAATATAAAATATGAGAAATTGTACATGGTGCACCTCCCATTCTATCAACCTGCAACCTCTTCACCCAATCCAAATTCTCACCTTTTTTTAGCTTTATGTTGAGAGTCTCTATCATCGAAACAAACAAATATGGGGACAAAGCTCCATCTTAGCACTCTAAAAGATTTTAAGAGATCTTGAGGGTTTCCATTGATGAGAAATGAATTTTCACTATAGATATGCAGAATTCAATCTATTTGAATCTCTGTCTTTTTTCAAAATTCATGTGTTTTATGATGTCTATAAACACGGTCAACTGAAAATTTCATTTTTTTCATCATTATAGGATTATGTCTCTTGCATCAAACTAAACCTGACAATATATGAATCATCACAGAAAGTTTTCAGCTAAAACTTTATGTTTGTGCATTAATGTACACGACTGGAAAAAATAACAATAGTTTTACTCAAAAAGTCATGACTAACATCTCCATTATAATTCCAAAACTAATAAAATAAATAACGAAGAGAATGTGATTGTACTGCAGAAGATGTGTGATTAACTTTTAGAATAAGATACCTGTCAAAATAGGCCTTGAATCTCCACAAACATCTTTCATTGGTCAAGTGCATCACGGAAGACCCTACTTTCCTCCTTGTTTTAAACTGAGTAGATTTTTTCAGGGTTAAGCTTTCTTGCTCAAAGAATAGAGTGAATGTCATAAAACATTAATATGACATCTATATACTTTACAATGTGAATAAACATGCGAGTAAAACTTCATATATACACCAAATAGAAATAATAAATGCTATAATTACTTTGTAGTATGCGTAGGAGTGCATCTCATTTACCTACCCTTAAGCCTATCATATGGCAACATCATCACCATTTTAAGGAAAATAAATCGAAAGCTCATTTTATTGTTTAAAACATACAATTACATATTAAGGTTTTAAACTAAAACTAAAATTCCTTACCCCTATTTACGTCATCAAATGTTTTCGGCATCTTCATTCAAATTACTTAAATATTAGTAACATTTACTCGACAAATAGCATATAAACTTATTTAATAAAATTCATAGTAGAAAAACTAACAACAATTAATTTATCATTGGCCTAGTAGTACTTAATACACATCACTTGAGTCGAAAGAAGAATAAATAGCAACTCTTAATATAATATCTCTATTTATGAAGGTAAATGCTACTTACACTAACCTCAGTTAGTTGAAATAAGTGAAAACATATAGGTAGACTTTTTCATGTCAATCGATCCTCCTAACCTGTACACATATACACAACAAAGTTAGACTATACATACATTTTTACTCATGCAAGTTATAAAAAGGTGTTACATTTTGTTGTAGGAGTATCACCACTTGATACAGCTTGAACATCAAATATCTAGCTAAACGCATTTCAAATAAATATTTATTTAACAAAAATGATATATAATGCATATTATAATTATTGAATAGTTCTTTCTAGTGAATGTGAATAATGCATCCTTGGAATTGTTAAATGAGAGATGATTTCCTAATAGAATCCTTAAGGGGGCATTTCATCAAACACCTTGGTAGTGTGAAAGTTCTTCCTTCAAATTCAGATCTCATAAAAGCATTTGAACACTCACCCAAAATGCAAGTATAAGTCTTCTAATAAAACATGAAGAGCAAAATCCAATATCCAGAAACGTTTATCTAGAAATGAAAAATATATAAAGCCTAAGAGAACTTCAGAAGTAAAATAATGGCTCCGATAAAATCAAGCAAAACCAAAGGTCGATAATCTTTCGGCCTCATTTTCTTGTGTTTTCAATTGTAGATATGAAAAAAATGAAGATGGAGACTTTACTTTCTCTGTGGTGTGTCCATTTCTCTGCCCTTCACTTTCTCAGGTGTTCAAATGAATTTCTGGCGAAAAACACACACATGCAAGAGTATCCAACACACCCGAAATCCAAGAAATGCTAAAGTAGAAGTAAAAGGTGCAAAAGAAATTCAAGCAACATTAGGATTTGGGATTAACAAAAGAAGAAGAACACTTCAAGTACACCTGTTTTCGTATAAAGTACACGTGTTGCTGCCGGAGACGATTCTGTTCTTACCAGAATTTTGGCTAGGTTGGCTCATTCAAATAATGGGACGTCAATAGCATAATTTTCTGGGGTTGTCCCTCATCATCACCAAAGCAAGATAGTAGTTGTATAGTGTTGTTTCCTGTTTAGATTTAGCAAAATCAAAGGAATTAGTTCAGGTCACAAGTTAATTTTAACAAAAAGGGACAGCTTGTGAAATGAATCTGTGCCAGAGATGAACCATTAGCTGCAACTCTATTTTCTCCTCTTATATAATCCATATTTCCTTAAACCACTCTTACAGTTAAAACTCAAACATCACAAAAACGCAAAGACACATATGAGAAGACATTGAGGGATTATGGCACCTAAATTTAAAAAGAACAGCCTGTGTTCATTTGAAATGAACTCAAAATTCGAAACTCACAACCTATAAAGAGGTTAAGAAGTAAGAATTAATATTATTACGTTGCAATAATTAACCATCACAAAGTGTCTGCTGCAAGATTACAAGTGTATAAAGTAACAACCATAAGATGCCTGCTGCAAGAATATAAACTGTTGAGATAGATGTAGCTGAAAAAAGTAGAGGAAGAAGATGATAGGAAAAAGAGTTGAAGAGAATAGAAAAGGCAGTATGTGTTTTCATTAACAGCATACAAACACCTTTGTTGGTAGATCTCTAATTTACTAAATCGAAATAGATGAAGATGAACCAATTACGATAGTTTTTGATAAATGAAATTTGAATTAGCCCGAGAATGAAAATGAGGGCATAATTAGGCTAAAGTTTGAGAAAACTTTGCAAGGCAAACTTCAAGTAAAGTTGAGAGAAATAGAAAACCTCAATACCACATATGAAGTCCTATTTCATTCAAGTTCATCACAAATCAAAAGCTAAGAATCCTTTCACTTCATATGAGATTAAATGATAAATTGTTCATCAATTTGCTATTAGAACCTGTCTATTCAGTGCCCAGAAAATGTAATCTGTTATTCCTGCAAATTACTGAAAAGGCCACACACCAGAAATAGTGGGGCAAGTTTATGTTAAATGTATCAACAAAAAGAGAGGGATAATACTCATATTAAATAAATATGAAGCAGAAGAAATTAGATTCTAAATGAACAAATTCAAACTTAAAAATACTCTTCCTTATTCCTGAAGAATGAGTGTCAAAGGGATTGGTGAAGAAAGATATTCACAATTTCCGCAGATTACAAATTTATATCCCGATTTGGAGCAGTCAAAGTTAATAAAATGGGAAAGAGTTTAGAGCCGATTCGAAGTGAGAGCTATGCTTGTTGTTATTCGACTATAGAGCACAGCTAGACTCGTTACCACAAAAGCCTCTGTACATCAAAGTTATATACATATTTATTTCTATTTTCAAACATGCATGGGAAAATTAAATACAGTTTATGATACACAACCTAAGAATCCAAAGAAAAATGGAAAAAAGCAACCATTATAGGTTATTTTCAAGAGTTGGACACATTACCGAAAAATTGAGGGAGAAGGGGAACTAAAACTTGGTGTAACCAAAGATTACAACAACACCGAAGAAAAATTTGAGGCAAAACTGAGATCCAAAACGATCATCAGGATCTGAGCAGGAGCAAAAGGCAGTGATAGAACAAATGTACAGCATATGGTAGATTCTACCGATGAACAAGGAAAGAAAGCATAAACTGGATACACATGTGGAAAGTTAATTTACAAATTTACCCCAAAGTTAACATTAGAATTACTTATTTGCCCTTGTTCGTCCTTCCCTATTGCCACTTCTAAATAAGACAAGAATATCAAAATTGAAATCAATATTATAATGGAACCTCGTCAAGAATGAGAATTATGCATACTAATCAGTTGCTTTGTTTATCAAGTACTATCCCAAAGAAAAAAAAAACAGTAATTATTTGATTCTTCATTAGTCTGATAATGCACATTTTGCTAGTCGTAGAAAAATTCCTTAAGATATATGTATGCTAAGGGAAAGAGAATCACCCACAGAAGCATGCCACTAAAACAGTTGGTTCTTCAAATTGGTTTTTCACTGCATTGTTGAGATTCTCTTACAAAAGACAGCCAGAAATATCCGTAACATCGTATATCATCACATTGACTGATTAAGGGTGATGTCATATAGGTGTAAGTATCTAGTAGGAGTACATGCAGTTTTTTGGTAGTTCTTTTGTGTATTCAAATAATTTGTGTGAAGTACCTACACCCATATCTCACCCACTCAACATGTGTACGTCAATGCAAATGAAAGGACCCAGGTAACATAGGTCACACTAACAACTTTTCATCCTCATTGGAGATGAAATGGAACTGAGAATAATTTCTACTTAAATAAATATGATGGGAAAGAACATGTCAGAGGCATAGTTATCACAAAGATAAGAAAATGTACTAAAGCAACTTAATGAAGCATATGCGCATTAGGTGTTTTGTAATCTCTCCATGAAAAACAGGATTTACATCACTTCAGCAAGTTAACCGAAGTTGAGCCAGGTACATTGACTCATATTTCCTAGTTTCTTCAGAGTAACTCACAGTTATTATCTAAGTCCATCTAATAAATGATCTCATTTAACAATATATATGATTGAAATTGTCTCAAAACACACTTTAGAAAAGTCAGCCAATCAAATGGCACCCAAAAATTGCTCAGAATTGCCTATCCTTTCATCCAATACATAGAGCTATCTTGGTTCTACCTGAAAGTGTGAAGTACCCAAACTAACACATCAACTGATATACGTACTATTTTAGTAATAAGAGTACTTGCATCATGCATAAAAAGTTAAGAGTCCATCATAAGTAATCCCCCTGTGAAGGATCTCAACAATATCAAAGCATAAATAGTTGGCACATAGGAAAAGATGACTTGTAATAATTTAGACTGCAAAGAGAAACCCCTATGTTAAGGCGTAAGGTTATTGAATTGGACCTTGGAGAGGAAGTTGGATACTATCAAATCTAATGTACTATTTTCAAAGCAGAAAGACTTACTAATAAACTCATGTTGAGGCACAATTCGGTTACTATGGATATTAAAACCTTAGTAGCAATTAGAGTCCTCTTTTATTTCAAAGCATAAGGGATGGGTTTGTTTCTTCTTTTCTCATTATATAGGTAAAACAATATGGTTGGATCATGCAGCTTCCAGAATCAAATATAAGGCAAAAACACAAAGGCCAAAGCAGATTAGAAAAAAGTTGAAGAAACCACTCCAACCATTAAGAAAAGCAATTAATTGGTAGCCATATTGGACTCATTATCACCCTCTTATGTAGTGAAGGAAGCCAACAATGTCAATGACTACGTCTAAACTCCAACATCTCTGTTAACTTTTTGTTTTCTCTCATCAAATATGCCAATGTTTTTCCAATCAATCACTAAAGCACTAATAAAACTTTATCAGAAAAGTAAGTATTTTCTACTATGTATAAGTGCAATAATAATCTCCCTTTATCTTCAAATATAATAGCTTAGACTCACCACCAGAAGCCAAAGAAAGTCAATACTGACCTAAAATCTTCATAATTGACAGAGGAATATGTTGTAGAAATCTGTAAATCTTTTATTTGATTGAAGCATTCCACCATCAAACACCTTTGTTGCACCAATTATTAACCTGAAGAGAAAATGGTTAATATATACAAACACATATTATATGCCTCAAAAGAGAAGTAGGTTAAGAACAACGTAAGTAGATAGAAAAATTCTCCTGAAAACAAAGAGATATTCAGCGAGGAAAGAAGAAAGCACTTGTGAAAATTAAGGAGTAAATATCTCAAAGCTCACTCAAATTATGTTATAAAGTCATTCAACTTTATTTTGTATCAATAAAATCATTGAACTCTTTTAAATGGAACCCAACAAAGAGGCATGAATATAAAGCATTATATTTTGGGTAATTGAAATCTGAAGCAGAACCAGAAGAAATGAAAGAGGAAACACTGAATCTGAAGTATGCATGTTTTTTTGTTAAAGAAAACCAATGTTAGGCTTCAGCCAATAAGATTAAATGTTTGAACTTCTTTGAATTTGTGTTCATCCGAAATGTATTCGAATACCTAATGATATGTATAACTAATTTAAAATACAAAAATTGTTGGTATTGATTTATGATGAATACAACTCTTCGGCATTCTAGTTCAAGTACAAAAATAAAGGCAATTGTGTAGTATATACCAAAATATAAATACAAATTAGTTGTAGATCGAAATGATATTTAAAAATACAGTTGCGATGAATACATATATAATACATAGAATAAGTTTATTCAAAATAAATTGTATTTATATTTCAATATCCAATTTTGTTATATTATTATTTCACTTTAAATTTGCAGAAAGTATTTTCTAGCTTAGTTTTTATTTCAAATATCAGGTTGTATTTCAATATCATTTTGTATATCAAACGCAGAATGAATACCAATAATTTTATATTCCACTTCTTGTGATGTATTCATCGCACAATTTTATATATTATGTATTCATAAAATTATATTGCTTTAGCCAAATAAAATACAAAATATGTCTTACTAAGTTTGTATTTCAAATATCATGTTGTATTTCAGTATGATTTTGTATTTCAAACGAAAAAATGAATACCAATAAGTTT